>JAJJLU010000007.1:0-77467 GCA_023807065.1 Isotricha intestinalis
CCCCAATCCCCAATCCCCAATCCCCAAATAGATAATCAAAAATAATATATTTATTTTTCTTTTTAAAATTCCGATTTCAAAATAAAAGATTTTTTAATAAAAAATATAAAAATTAAAAAAATAAAAAATAAAAAAAATAAAAAAAAAACATAAAAAATAAAAATAAAAATAAATTAATAAATATTATTAATTTGAATAATAATACAAGAAATATTATCTTGACTTCCTTTTTCTAAAGCTTTCTTCACAATAATATTTCCTAATTCATAACAATTACAATTTTTATACTCAAAACACAAATTAGTGATTTCATCTTCATTTAAACAATCCCAAATACCATCAGAAGCAATAACAACAAAACAATCATCTTCATTTAAAATAAAATTATGAATAGAAGGAATAGAAATTAATCCATTATTTTTTAAAGAAAAATCTCCTAAAGCTCTACTTAAATTCAATTGACCAAATAATCTATTATTAAATATTATTCCTCCTAAATTTTTTATTCTTTCATTTTCTTCAATATTATTTTCTATTTTATGTTCTGTTGTTAAATTAATATAATTTTTATTTCTATTTATTAAAATACTTTTTGAATCACCTACATTTGCACAATAAATAATATTTAATTCTTTATCAATATATATTATTGTTGCTGTACAACCACAATTTTCAATTTGAGGAAAATTATTTTTTAATTCATTATCAATTATTTCAAAAGAATTAATTAATGATTCTTCAATATTATAATTTGATTTATTTAAATTATTCATTAATATATTTGGAAATTTACATACTGCAAATTTTATTGGTTCTTCACAATTTAAACCATGACCATCAAATAAACTAAAATAACCTTTATTTTTATTTCCCATATATTTATCTATTATTAAATGGAAATCTTCCATTTTTGATTTTATATTTTTTTCTTCATTATATGAATATGATAAAACTGAATCTGCTTTTAAATTATATTCTTCTTTATTTATTGAATATAATATTTCATTATTATTTCTATTTTTGTCTCTTTCAGAAAATTTTATAGTATTTATTGAAGTTATTTTTGTTTTTTGAAAACATCTTTCTCCAATATTTTTCTTAGTGTTTCTATTTGTTAAGATAGGAATTAAATAATTATTATTATTATTTGAATTATCTATTTTTTTTAAATTTAAAGCATTGTTTTCTTTATTTTTTGTTTTTAAATCTATCATTTGACTTATTTGATCTAATATTATTTCTCTATTATATTCTATTGTTTGACTTGATAATAAATTATTTATATTTTGTTTGTTTTCATAAGTATTTATATTATTTAGGTTATTTAATATGTTTTGTTTATTATTATTATTAATTAATGGGTAACCTCTTATGTCTTTTTTAATCAAATTTTTTTTACTAAATTCTGAAAAAAAACCTTTTACCTTAAATTCATTTGGAACATTCAATGGATTATCAGTATTAACTAATTTTATATTACCATTTAAATTGTGATTAAAAAAAAAATGAAAATTTTTCCTTTTAAATTTATCTTCCATTCTTAAAACCTTTTTTAAATAATTTATTTAAATATATAAACTAAATTTTTAAAAAAAGTAAATAAAAACAAAAAAAATGAAATATATAAATATAATTATAATAATTTCTTTAATAATAATAAAAATAAAATCTACAGAAAC
The DNA here is from genome assembly GCA_023807065.1 of Isotricha intestinalis. Taxonomy (NCBI): domain Eukaryota; phylum Ciliophora; class Litostomatea; order Vestibuliferida; family Isotrichidae; genus Isotricha; species Isotricha intestinalis. Next base: position 1,680 of record JAJJLU010000007.1, read on the forward strand.
TTCAAAAAGATATTTATTAGATGACTGTAATAAATATTCAGATTGTTTTAATTGTTCTTTATGTGGAAAAAGCAAAGAAACCTTTTGTGAATGTACTTGGAGAAAAAATTCATGTGTTTCATCTTCAAATAATCCAATAATATTAGATTGGAGAAATAATTTTGAAAGTTGTGATGATTTATCATCAATTCAAATTCAAAATAAATATTGTGGAGAAATACAATATAAAAATAAAAAGAAAAAAGGATATTTAGAATTTCCGAAAGTAAATGAATATTATGGAAAATCAAATTTATTTTGTTTATATAAATTTGATAATGATTATTCATCAGCTTCATATAAAATTAAAACAATATTTAATGGAAAATTTACTTCAAATTCAAATAGAGTTTTAGTAAGTTATAAAATAAATTTTAAAAATGGAAATTCAGAATCAGAATATAAAAGTATAAATTCAAATATAGAAGAATTAATTTATGATGAAGTAAAAAATATAGAAATATATATTTTTAGTTCAATGTTATATTATGAAAGTCCATTTGAAATAAGTATAATCTATCAATCAAATAATATATTTAAATCAATATATATAATAATAGCAATTATAATATTTTTGATTATTCTTTGTACAATTTCAATTTATTGTTGTACAAGAAAATTAAATTTAGAGGTTATAAATAGAGAAGAAGAAGTTATTAGAAGAATAAGTCAAAGTATTATTGAAAGTAATCAAGCTCACGAAATTCAAGAAATTCAACAACAAATGTTAGTTAAAAATGTAGAAAATTTATTAAATAATCCCGATTTGTTAGGAGAAAAAATTTGTAAGAAAGAACATGAAAAATATGGAACCAATTGTACTATTTGTTTAGAAGAATTAAAAGTTGGAGTTGATAAAATAAGTTTAACTCCTTGTTCTCATGTGTTTCATTTTAAATGTTTGAGTATTGGTTATGGAAAAATATGACTAATTTAAAATGTCCAAATTGTAATATGAATTTAAATCCTGAAGAAGGAGATTCAGATATTTCAGATAATACTTCAAATAATCATAGTAATTTTCATACTGAAAATGTTGCAATGAATAATAATAATAATAATAATCAAATGAATAATTTTACTAGAGTAAGTCATAATACTATTAATAATATTGGGGAAAGTCAAAATTTGAGAAATAATGATAATAATAGATATAAGAATGTTAATGATAATAATAATAATAATAATAATAATAATAATAATAATAATAATAATAGGGAAAGTAGAACTGGTAATCGCAATTTCCAATCTATTAAAGATTTTGATAATTTGGAAAGTATAGATATTTAATATTATTTATTAGTTTTTGTATAAAATTATTATATATAAAATGTTTTAACTTATTTACAATTATAAAATAATATTAATCAATATTAACTTTTATTGTTGAACTTTGGGTTTTTAAATTATTTTTAAATAAAAATTATTTTTTTATAAAATTAATCAATTGTTTTCATTAAAATTTAAATTAAATGATTTAATTTAATCTTATTAAAAAATGTCAGAGCAAAATTTCCAAGGGGCTGAATTAATAAGTACAAGAATAATAAATGATTCATTAATAAATTTCCAACATTGTAAAAATATAATATCTCCAGATAAAAAATTTTGTATATTTTACAATCAAAATAACTTAATAATAATAGATTTAGTATTAAAAAAAATAATTTCAAAAATATCATTTAATCAAAATGAAAATATTTCAAATGTTCAAATATTAAAACCAGATATTTTACTTTATTGTAAAAAAACAGAATATTCAGAAATAGTAATTTCGAGTTTAAATTCATTATCAGGCTATTATGAATTAAAAATAAAAGAAGATATATTAAATTATCATTTTACTCAAATAGATGAAAGCGGAATTAATTATATGTTTGTAATAACATCAAATTATGAACTCATTATTTTTCAAGAAAATATAGAAAAAAAGAGAATTTATATATTCAATGATATTAATATACCAATTAAATTTAAAATAGAAAAAATGGAATATATAAAAGATAATAAAATACTTTTAATATTTACTTCAAATGGTTTAATTTTAAATTATTCTATTCAAAATGATCCTCAAGGAATATATCAATTAATTCCAACATATAATGAATATGTTTCAATAGATAATAATTATAATAATAAAGATTATAATTATTATACAATAATTAATGTAAATATAAATTGTTATATTTGTTTAAATAATGAAAATAATTTAAATGATAATAATTTCTCAGAAAATGAAGATAATCTTATTAATGAAGGTCACCATTGTGTTTTTGTTACTATAACTGGAATAAAGAAAAATCAAACTTCTTTTATTTCTTGTTATGAAATTGATGATTATCAATTAATTCAAAAATATTATATTGAAATAAATGAAATTATTCAAGATTCTTTTATTACTAAATCTGTTACTAAAAATTCTAGTTTTGATAAACCTAATTATATTTTTCTTATTACTAAAACTAATATTGGAGTTATTAAATTTTATTATGGTGATTTATTTGCTATTGAAAAAAAAAAAAATAATGATAATGGACAATTACTTTTATTAAATCAAAGAGATGATTTACAAAATATATTTTCAATATCTATTTTAAATTCTACTTCTTCTATTAAAGGAATCAATCAATTTAAAATTCATATTTTATATATGAAATTATTAAATGAATATGAATGTTTTTTTAAAAATGAAGTTATTTCAAATTATAAAAATTTAGAAAATAATTATAATTTAAATTTAGAAGAATATATTCTTTTTTATTTAAAAAATAGAAATAATGAAGAAGCAATGAATAATTATAAACAAGGAATTATTAATAATATTAATAATCTTTTAAATAGATTAAATTATGAAAATAAAAATATTGATTTTTTTTTAATTTCTCTTATTTCTAAAAATGATATTTTTCAAATTAAAAAATATTTAACTTTAAGAGATCCTTTACAAAATAATAAATTTTTAGTTGATAATCAATCAATTAATGAGACTTGTAAACTATTTTATAATGAAATTAACAAAATGATTCAAAATCTTTTATCAAATAATAATCAAAATAATATTGATTTAAATGAATTTAATGATTATGAAAAATATTTAAAAATTTTAATTGAAATTGTTAAAATTGTTAAAAGAAGAAATAAAAATCCTTTAGGAGAACCTTTTTTAAAAGAAGATTTTATTAAAAAAAATGATAGAAAAATAATCGAAAGTGAATTATTTTTTCTTGAAAATTTATATTTTATAATGAAAATATTAAATAATTATTTCAGAAAAAATAAAATTTTTAATGAACCAATTTATATAAATAATGATTATTTTAATATTTTTGCTTTTTATATTGAAAATGAAAATAATTATAATATAAAAGATAATTTTGAGCATTATTTAAAACATTATTTCACTTTTTCAAAAGATTATCAAAATTTTATTGAAAATGATAATTCAGAACAAAAAATAGATTTTGAAATTTTATTATATTATACTAAATTTGTTTTATTCAATTATTATTATTATTATCTGAAATATAATAATGAAGAAAATGATATTAATAATCCAATTTTCTTTTCTAATTTTAAAGGAATTAGAAGTGAATTTACTGAATATTCTCCAATTTCAGAAATATTATTTAATTTAGATAATTTAATCCCTAATCAAAATATAATTCCTTTAACTAATTTTTTAATTAAATTAAATCAAAAGGGAATTATAAATAAAAATAATAAATTAAATTCAGTTTTAAATTTATCAGATTTAAATCATAATTTATTAAATCTTTTATTTTTTAGAAATCAAAAAGAAGAAGCTTATTTAATAAGTAATAATATTTCAAATTATTATAATAATTTTAATGATTGGAATATTCATCTTAGATTTTTATTGGAACAAAAATTTGATAATTTAGCTTATCAATTTGTGAAAAATTGTTTTGCTTTATATTATTTAAATCAAGATATAAATGATTTAAATGAAATAATAAAATCACCAAATTATATTAATGCTAAAAAATTATATTATACTTTATTTGAATATTTAATTACTCATGAAAAAATTGATGTTTTATTTAAATTACCTTTAACTTTTATTGAAAAATCAATCTTTAAAGAATATTTAATTGAAAACAAACAATATGAAGATTTATTAATTATTTATTATCTTAAATTAGGTTTATTAAATGAAGCAAAAAAAATTTTTGCTTCATATATAAACTCTTCAAATAATAATACTTACCCTTATTCTAAATTATTATATAAAAATTTAATTGATTCTTTTGAAAAATTATATGATAAGAATAAAAAACAAAATGAAAATATTGATTCAATTATTGATAGAATTAAAAATGATGAAAATCAACTTTTTATGAAAGTTAATATTGAAAAAGAAAGAAATGATTTAAGAAATATTTCTAATCAAATGAAAAATTCTTCTTTTATTGACAATAATATCAATAATTATAAACAATCTTTAATTAATAGTGCAATAAGAGATGAAGAATTAATTGAAGGAAGAAAATCAAATCAAAATCCAAATTTAAAAACTAATAATTTAATGAATAATATTATCGAATCTTCAAGAAAAACATTTGGAAATATTAATGGATATAATATAAATAATAATAATAATATAATTCATAATTTTGAATATTCAAATAATATGAATGAAAATTATACTAATAATAATCATTATAATAGAAATGAAATAAATAATAGTTTTAGTGGATTTTCAAATGATATAAATGATAATAATAAATATAAAAATTATTATAATAATAATATGAGAGAAGATGATTTAAGTAGTAATAATAGTATAATTGACACAACAAGAAAAAGAAAATAATAAAATTATTAAATATATTTATCCTTTTTTAATCCCTTATTTTTTTTCTCAATATAATAAATAACAAAATTATAATTTAAATTTAAACAAAAAATTTAAAATTAAATAAAAAAAATATTATATATATAAAAAAACTAAAGAAAGAAATTTGAATTTTAAAAAACGATGTAAAATAAAACAATAAAAAAATATCACATATATATAAAAAATTAATCTAAATCATTTTCAATTTGAGAAGCAATATGTTCAAACAAACCAGACCCAGGTAAAACAAAAAATTGAACATTGCCAAAATTATTATCATCATCACTCTCTTCACCATTTTCAATTTTTCTTAATTCTCTAATCATTAAATTACTAATTAAATTTTCACAAACATTAACAAAATTATTCATTTCTTCTCTATCTTCTTGAGTAAAATGCATAAAAGTTCTTACATGACGATTATTATTATTAAATTTTAAACTTCTATTTCTATTTCTAATAAAATTTCTTCTTTTTTCTTCTTCTTTTTTTTGATTTTCAGTATATTCTTTTATTAATCTTTCACTTTCTAACATTTCTTCTCTTTCTTTTAAAGTTTCATTTGTTATTCCATTTTGAACGTATTTTTTCTCATATTTTAATCTTTCTATTTCTTCCATTCCTTTTATTAATTTATTATGTGCTTCTTCTATTTTTTCCTTTTTTAACTTATTTACATATTCTTCTTCTGAAGATTTCATTTTAATATTTTCTAATATTTTCGATTGAGAAATACCTTCATTTCCTAATATTGGATTTATTATATCATCTATTGCAAATATTATATCATATGCATTATCTTTTATTATATCTATCTCATTTTTACCTTCATTTCCTTTTCTATTTAAATTATTTGTTATTATTGATGTTATAAATGTTGTTATTGTTTTTAAACAATTATTTAATTCTAAAGGATTAAAACTTATTTCTGATATTAATACAAAATATATTTTTGAACTTTTTAATTTATAGGAATAATATATTCCATAGGATTTATCAAATAAATTAAATGATGTTTTTATATTTATATTTTTCGTCTTTTTTTTCAGTAAGTTTACTAAAAATCCGGTGTGATATGTTTCTAATTCTTGTCTTGTCATTGAAATAAATTGCCTTGCTAATATTATTTTATTCTCTCCATTTGATATAAAAAATGTCTTTATTTTTGGATTAAATTTTGGGGAAATTGCTAATTGAATTTTTTTCATTTTTTAATTATAAATATCTTATATAATTAAATTATTATTTATCTTTATAGTAATTTTTATTTAATCAAATAATATTAAAAATATTAGTCATTTTTAGTTTTATCAATAATAAATTTTTTAATAAATATGATTCATATTAAATAAATTTTTAAACATAAATTTAATTTTAATATATTAGTTAACAATTAACAAAATTATTACAATTTATATATATATATAAAATATTTCTTCCTTTATTTTAATATAAGAAAAAAGAAAAAGAGAAACAATAATAAGATATATTTAATACCTATAAATAAATGAAAAAAAATGAACAAATCTACTTATACAATACTTAACATGTTCATTTAATTTTTTTATTTAGAATTTCAGAAATATTTTTAGCCTTTAATTTCGTTATTAAAAATTCAAAACATTTAGAATAATTTTCATATTGATAATTATATATTTTTCCAAATATAATGTTTAAATCTTCTAAACCAAAAGATTTTCTAATAAAAGCAATTAATGAAAAAGCATATTCAATTGAAGTAAATCTAATATAAAATTTTTTATCTACCAATTTATATAATTGAATAAAACAATTATAATAAACATTTGAAATTTCTATATTATGAATTCTTAAAAATTCTTTTTCATAACTAAATAATATTTGATTATTTATAAGAAAAGTTAAAATATCATAAGCAGTAAAAAAATTTAAATTATAATTAATTGATTTTAAAATTTCAATTTCTAAATTATAATCAAAATCTTCTTTTTTTAAATTATTAATTATATTTAAAGAAATAGTACCATTTTCAAAAAATTTTAAACAAATTAAAATACAATGATAAGCAGTTTTACAAATATCTTGAGTAAATTTTTTATTTATAAAAAGATCGTCCATTAAATAAATACTTGAATAAAAAATTTTTTGATCTAATTGAAAAGAATTACAAAAATTTTTTATTATATTTATTCCATTTATTCTTATATCTTTATAAATTGAATTTGGTTTAAATTTATTTTTCTTTTCTTTTATTGAAAAATTTAATATTGTATTAAATATATCTAATCTATCTATTTCTACATTTTCTTCTTTTTTTCTTTTTTCTCTCAAACACTTTTCAGGAATATTTTTAATATTAGACATTATTTGTCTATTATTTTTTAATTTATTTTTTTCTTTAAAAATCAAATTCAAAAAAAGTTTTCGATATTTTAAAAATATTATTATTTAATAATATCTTTGACTTAATTCTTTTTTTAAAATAATAAGAATAAAAATAAACAAAAAATAATTATTTTAATTTAATAATATTTAAATTTATGTCATGTGTATTTTTTTCTAAAAATAATGATAATTCAAAATCAATAGTTTTTTCTCCTCCAAATCCTCCTAATTATTCAATAGAAAATAAAAACAATAAAAATAATTCAAATAATTATGGTTCTTTAATAACAGAATTAAATTTCAATCACCCAATATTTAAAAACATAAATTACCCAAATATAGCAATTTCTTGTTATTCAATAAAAAAAATATTGAATTCAAAAAATAATATAATAATATTACATATTAAAAATAATACTCCAGAAAAAAAAAGAAGAAAACAAAAAATAACAATAAGTGAATCTTCAGAATCTTTAAATTCAAATAATTCATCATCAAATTCATCAGAAAAAAATAAGAATAAAATAACAATATTATTATCTCAAGGAACAAAAACAGATTTAGGAAAAATATATCCAACATTAATAGATATGTCAAATGTATTAAATTGTAATATTATATCATATGATTATTCTGGTTTTGGTTTTTCTTCTGGAAATTTATCATTAGAAAAAATAAATGAAGATTTAGAAGAAGTATTAAATTTTATTTTAAATCATTTAGAAATAAAATTAGAAAATATTATTCTTTATGGAAAAACTATTGGTTCTTTGCCTTCAATATTTATTTCTTCAAGAGATAAATATTGTTCTATTAAAGGTTTAATTTTACAAAGTCCTTATTATTTTGATAAATATAATGGAAAAGATAAAGACAAAATATTTATTAATAATAATATGGCATTAATTAAAAATGTTGATTGCCCTGTTTTATTAATTCATGGTAAATTAGATGATATTATTCCTTATGAACATATTGATTTTTTTTCTAAAAATATTAAAGAATGTGTTAAATGGTTTCCTGAAAAAGGAAATCATAAAAATATTATTTGTGATTTAAGAAGTAAATATTATAAAATAGTAAAAAACTTTATTGAAAGAATTGTTGATTCTAGATTAAAAATTTCTAATAGTGATATATTATTTAAAGAAGAAAATTGTTTAGAAGAAACTATTATTAAATTTTCTTATAATAAAAATGTTATTTCTAATAGTCACTTTAATAGTTTGAGTGATTTTGAAAATAAAAAAAGTTTAGAATTAAATCAAATTTTAAATTCTAGTATCGATAAAGATTATGATAATGAAAATAATAATAAGTAATTATTATATTAATAGAAAATAAATATTATATTTATTTTATATTTTGAAAATTTTAATTTTATTCGGTGTTTTATTTTTAAAGAAAAATTAATTATATTTTATTTATCTTTTGTTCTTTAAATTAATCATTTTTTCTATTTAACTATTTTTCATATATTAAGTTTATTGATATGAATATCTGAAATTAATTTCTTAATTTATATATTTAAATTCAAATTTTCTAGACTATAATTATTCTTTTTTTTTGATAAAAATTAACTTTAAAAGTATTATAAACAAGCAAATAATCTTAAAAATATATTTTTAAAAATGTTAATTTATTATTCATTATAATAATAATTAGTCTGATAATAATGAAATAATAAAAACTAAGATTTCATTGACACAAAAAAAATAAAAAAAAAACATTGAAAAATAATTATAACTTCTGAAATTGATAAAATAAAAGATTTATTAAAGAATAAAATATTTAAATATATACTATATATTAATATATAAAAAATGAACCAATCAGTTTTGTTAATCAAGAAAAATAATATTATTCTAATCAATAAATCTACTTTATAAATTTTCATTTTCAAAATTTTTATAAAAAGGATTTTCAGGTCTTATAATTTTTTGTTGATTTTGAGGAGAACTTTCACTACTTTCAGTCTTAGTAGAATTTAAAGTATTTTCACTTTTGATTTTTTTTTTTAATTCTAAAGATTTAAAATCCTTTTCAATTTCTTCATAAGAACAACAATCTAAAAATGTTTCTTTTTCTTTTTTTTGATTTATTTTATGATTTTTTATACTATTTCTTTTTGAAATTTTCGTTTTAAAATTAAAAAAAAATTTTTCTGAATTATTCATACTTAATTGTATTGGTTTTGGAGAATAAATTTTTTCCACTTGACAACAAACTGAAATTGGTTTAGAATCATTTGAATTCATTCAAATATTTTTTTATAAAATTTAATAATTTCAGATATTTTTTTTTCATCAATATTTTAATATTAAATTTATTAAGACTAAATTTAAAATTGTTAATTTATAATTTATAAATTTTTATTTTTTATTTCTTTTTGATTTTATATGTTATTTTTATTATATTAAATTTGAAAAAATATTTTTATATTAAAAATAAAAAATACTATAAATGATAAAAAGTAAAATTAAATTATTTTATATATTTAAAAACAATTAAAAAAAAATTATAAAATTCGAAAATAAAAAGAATGTCAAAAATGTTAAAAAGAAATTATTTAATAGATTCTCAAAACAAGAAAAATATATTAACATTCAATAATGAACAACTAAATAAAACATTAACATATATTGAAAATAATTCTTTAATAAAAAAATCACAAAAAACAAGGAAAAAAAATCTAAATGAAAAACCATTAAATATTCCAATTCAAAATAAGAGAAAATCCAATTCATTATCTCCTTTAAAAAACCGTATAAAACAAATAAAAAAATCTCAAATAAAAAGTCAAAAAATAAAGCAAAAATTATTAGTAATAGATTTAGATGAAACATTAGTTCATTCATCATTTGATTATTTTGAAAATCCAGATTTAATATTAAATATAAATTTAGAAGAAGAAGAAGATTGTAAAATATATATTAATATAAGACCAGGAGCAAAAGAATTTATAGAAGAATTATCTAATTATTTTGAAATAAGATTATTTACTGCTTCAAGTGAACAATATGCTAATGAATTAATAAATTTAATTGATGTTAAAAAAAAAATTTCTAGTAAATTATTTAGAAATGATTGTACTATTGAAGGTGATTTATATATTAAAGATTTAAGAAAAATGGATAAAGAATTAAAAGATATTATTATTATTGATAATAATATTAAATCTTTTATTTATCAACAAGAAAATGGTATTCCTATTAAAAGTTGGTATGATGATTATAATGATTTAGAATTATTTAAATTAATTCCTATATTAAAAAATTTAGAAGGTTTTTATGATGTTAGGACTGAAATAAAAAAATTCGTTAACAATAATACTTTTATTTGGATGAAAGGTATTAATTGGTTAAAAGAAAATATGCTTTGTTCTATTTTTGATGATGAATTAAATAAAGTTTTAGAAATGGAAAAAAAAAATTGTAATGTTGATAATTATAATAATATTTATAATTGTAGTTTTATTAATAATAATAATATTAATATTATGGATAATAATAATAATAAAAATTGTAGAAATTATGTTATGAAAGATTTCAGTAAAAAATTTAATTTAAATAGAAGAAGTCCAAAAAAAAGTTTAGGTCAATCTAATAATTTAATTACTAATTCTTGTAATGACTTTATTAAAATTACAAATAATTTTTTTTTTGAAAATAATTATAAGAATAATAGTACAATTAAAAATAATAATAATAATCCTAATATTAAAATAGAAGATGAAAATAATGAAATTGAAGAAAGATTAAATACAGATGGAAATGAAAATTTAAATAATTATTTATTATATGGAGAAAAAAATAATGATAAAAATTTATTAAAAAGAAGTTCTTCGTTGAAAAAGAAACATTTTCAATTTCAATTTTTTAAAGGAAATATAAAGAAAATAAAAGGATTGAAAATAAAAAAAGTAAATAATAAAATAAATATGAATGCAAATACATTATTTAATTTGTTTAAAAAAAGTAAAATAAAAAATCCAAATAAAGAAAAATTTAATGGAAATAATACTACAAATTATTATAAAAGTAAAAAAATATATGATTATTATCCATCTGGAAATAATTCAATGAATAATTCAAAAAATTTTAAATTTAAAAATAAATATTCTCATTTACCTTCAGGAAGTATTCATTTAAATGATTCAAATGATAATTCAAAAATATAATTTAAAATATATTCTTTTTATAAATAAAAATAAAGCAAATATTTTTTAATTTATATATAATTATTAATGTTAAAAAACTAAAAAAATTTTCCCTTTTTGCTAAAGAAAAAAAAATTTTTTATAAAAAATAATTAAGTAATAATCTATTTAAAATATTCTAATCTTCATATTGATTATCAAAATAATCAATAATTTTTCTACTAAAAGAGAAATAATCAAAAAAAGAAATAGAAAATCCATTAAAATTTAAAATTTTTTCAAAAGTGAAAAAAAGCATACATTTAATACCTCCAAATTTACAATCAAATCCATTTCTATCTTTATTAGCATTATTAATTGTACTATTAATATTAGTCATAGAGAAATTGCTTTTATCATCATATTTCATATTATTAAATTCACTTGGTCTAAAATCAATATCATCATTTTTTTTATTTAAATGATTATTATTATAAAATTCAAATTCCGTTTTTCTTATTTTTGATGTAGCTCTACTATAATTTAAATAATCTTCTAAATAAGGATTATTATGATCAAATTCATAATACATAATTAATAAATTAAAATTTTTACTTGATATTAATGAAAGAAAATTTGTATCTTCAATTAATATTGAAGTAAAATTTAAATAATCTTTTATTGATATTTTATTTTCTTTATTAAATAAATTATCTTGCGTTATACATAATGAAGTTCTATCTTTTGAAGTTGATATTTTTTCAAATGAATATTTTAAAGGAATATATCTCATTAATTGCCAATAATTAAATATTTCTTTTGGTAAATTTTCCATTATTGAATTTCTAGATATAAATATTGTAAAAGGATTCATATGATTGATTTTTATTTTAAATGCCCCTATTAATATTGGAATAAACGTATTTTTTTTTTCTAATAAATGTTTAAGATATTGTTCTAATATATAATTATCTGAATTTTCATTTAATATATTTGAAAATATTTCTATTATATATTTTTTATCGTTTGTTTTTAATGATAAAGTTTCCATTGTTTTAAAATATTCATTTCTTGAATTTTTACATATTAAAAAAGGATATTCACAAGAATGAGATAATAAACTTTTTATTAATTCACTTAAATTTATATCTCTGTTTTTTATTATTGATTGAAATTTTTCATATTGAAAATATTTCACATTTACATTAAATGAATCAATAAAATTAGTATTTTTATTAAAAGAATTTATTTTTAATTTAGTTAACAAACCTTTATCATTATCTTTAAATGAATTTTGATTAAACTCAAATTCATAATATTTTCCTTTTTTATCTAAATTTTTATTTAATTCTTCAGAAACTGGAATTAAAGAAGAATTCCTATTATCAAATTCATCTTCTGTAATTTTATATTCTTTCATTTTTTCAAAAATTGATGTTAAACATGCTATTGATAAATTTAAACAATATTCAGAAACTTCTAAATTAAATTGAGATATATTTCTTAATTTTAAAACTTTATGAAAATAATATAAAATATTATCTTTTTTTATTGGTTGATCATTATTACTTAATAACATACAATTTAAATTAATATTATTATTTATTAAATTATTATATTTGTGTTCATTATTAATTGACATAATAGGTTTATAAAAATCATTACAACCAAAAATATTATAAAAATTTGATAAATCTTTTCTTCCTAAAGTATAATAATAAAAATCAGAATTTCTTGTAAATATCATATTTAATGTCGTTTCTAAAAATATCATTATAAGAAAATAAAATGTATAAATTTCATTTAATGGATATTTAAAAAAATTTAATTTTTCTATTAAATGAATTATTATATATCCTATTTGAATTAAACTAAATAATAAATTCATTATAGTTTTAAATTTAGTTTCTCCTTTACTTTCATTTTGAAAATTTGATAATGTTTTAATATTCTTTATACAAACATAAAAATTAATTAATGAGAAAAAAACTAAATATATAAGAGAAGTAATACTAATAATACATAAAATTACTTTAAAATTAATATCTTTTTCTATAGTATTTACTTCTTCTTTTATAAATTTATTTAAGAATAATCTTCCTAAAGTAAAAAATATAGTAAATCCTTCCCAGAAAAGATTTTTCCATTTTTTATTAAATATATTTATAAAATTATAAAAAGGATAATTTATCTCTTTATATAATTCAATATTAACAGAAAGAATATTTATATAATAAACACTTAAAAATATAAATAATATTTGTTGTAAATTTTCTGTCTTTTGAAACTGATTTCCAACTAAATAATTAAATTTTAAAATAATAAAACATATGTTAAATACAAAGATAAAAAGAAATCTTTCTAATAAGAGAAAATCACTTTTTAATCTTTTTTTTTTGTAAAAAAAAATTGTGAGAAATAATATAATTGATAAAATTATTGAAATAATTGATAAAAAAAATAAAGCAAGATTTGGAACTTCAAGAATTTTATACATATTTTTTATTAAATAAAAATAAATTAATAATAAACTAAATATATAAATATTGTAATTTCTGATTTAACTAAATTAATAACACATAAACAGACAAATGACTTATTTTCTAAAACAAAAACAACAAAAAAACTATAAGTTAAAAAATTAAAAAATATATCAAAAATCAATGAATAAAATGATTTAGTTTATTATATTTTTAAATTCTTTTTTTTATATAATTATATAAATATATTAATTATTATTTTTTTTAAAACAAATAATTAATCCCATTAAATTAAAAATACCACTAAAACCAAAAAAAAAAATATAATGTCAAACAATAATTACAACAATTATTATTCTCAGAATAATTTTCATAATAACAGAAATAAAAATTACCCAAAAAAAAAATTTACATATCAAAATAAAAATATTAGAGAAGTAGAAATAAATTCAATAACTCAAACAGAGCCAACAAAACAAAAAGAAAATTATAATAAAAAAATTGATAATGACTTAAATCAAATAGATCAATTTGATTATATTTCAAAAACAAATGATGAAACTTTAAGTATAACAAATTTTAAAGAAGAATTTATTGGAAATAATAATGAAGATATTATTTATAGAGATTTTATTTCTTCTCAAATTAAAAATTTAATATATAAATTAGATGATATTGATTTTGATAAAAAAATAAATGATATTTCAAATAAAATTAGCAATTTTAAAAATCATCTTGAAAATAAATTAGAGAATTTAAATAAAAAAAGTAATGATGATATTTTTGAAATTAAAGAATTATTTGATTGGCAATTTAATAATGATTTAAGACATAAATTGCTTTTATTAAAAGGAGAAAAATATTCTAAAAATTTTACTATAAATAATGTCTTTGATTTTGAAAAATATTTTTATAGTATTTTATCCAATGATTTAAAAGAAAAATGTTTTAAAAATCAATTTTCTTTTTCAGAAATTATAAATATGATTTATAAAGATTATCAAGAAGAAAATAATAATGATGATAATTATAATAATAATATGAATACTAATAATAATAATATTAATTATGATAATTTAAATGATAAATTTTGGTTTATTGTTAATTCATTTTTTGAAAATGAAAATAAAAAAGAAAATAAATTAATTTTAAATTTAAGTGGAAATATTTATAGAATAATAAAACATTTTAGAGGATTATCAGATGATATTATTATTGATTTTGGAGAAATAATTCCTTATTTAGATAGAAAAGAAAAAATTGATAAAGCTAAAAAAAATATTAGTATTATTATCAATTTAATTTATGAAGTTTTAAATAAACAAATTGAATTATGTGAATTATCAAATAAAATTTTTGCTTATGGACATTTTTTTTATGGTAAAAAAAGTAATGATATACAAATTGAAGAATTTGAAGAAGATTCAATTTATTTTGACTTTATTGAGTTAAATTAAAAGATTTCATAAAATAATATCATTTATTAATATTTTTTTAATTAATATTATTTCAATGTGATTATTCTTATTATTTTTTATAAATGTATAATTTAAAATAAAAAATAATTTTTTTTTTATTTTTATTTAAATCTAAATAAAATGTTTAAATTTTCAGGAGAATTTAAAATAAATGATAAATGGATAACAGGAGAATTAATAGATATAGATTTAGATAACCAAAAATATATAATTAAACTTTCATTAATAAATAAAACTTATGAACATAGAAATAAATATTTAATATATCATTGCCCAAATATAAGAGATATTATGAATAATAATAATAATCAATTTACAATTAATGAACAAATAGAATTTTATGATAATAATTTAAATATTTGGTTTAAGGGAGAAATAAAAAATATTCAAGGAGATTTTTATTTAATTAATTATATTGTTAATGCTAATTTATGTAATTCTAAAATTGTTCATTTAAATAATATTAGATTAATTCCAAAAGAAAAAGAAACTTATAAATTTGATATTGATAAATGTAAAAAATTTTCTCTTAATTGTTTTAATAATTTAAATAATAATAAAGAATGTCAAATTATTTTATGTAAACAAATTAAGAAAATATTTAATAATGAAATTGAAAAAATTTTCGTATCTGAAGATAATTTATTTTTATTTGAAAAATTAAGAAACGAAAATCCTTTAAATAATGATATGATAAAAAATATGATTATTATATCAAAAGAACATTTTGAAGAAATGGAAAAATTAAGAAACACAGAATTAAATGATAATAATAATAAAAAAATATTTAAAGAAGAAATTACTATTGAAAAAGATATATATGAAAATCAAAAAAATTTAATTGATTCTAATATTAAAATTGAAGAAAAAAAATCAGATAATCAAAATGAAATTACTTTAAGTTTAAAATCAAAAGATGAATTATCTTTAAAAAAAGCTATTTCCTTATTAAATGTTATTCAAATTTATATTACTATTCCAATAAAAGAAAATGATCCTTTTTTTACTAATTCAGATTATTCTTCTGAAAAAAATATTTTTTATTTTTCAAATTTATTTGAAGTTAATGAAAATCATTTTAAATATGATGATAATTCTACTACTATTAGAGTTATTGGGAAAAAAGAAAATGTTTATTTTTTCAGAGAAACTTTAAATGAATATTGTTCTAGTTTAGAAAAGAAAAATAAAAAAATAAATAATTTAAAGGAAATTAAAAAGAAACTTCAAGCATTACATTAAAATAAATAATCTATAGATTTAATTTTTTATTTCTTCATTTTAAAATATTTAAACACTGAAAAGAAAAAGTTAAAAATAAATTTTAATTAATTAAATAAAAAAAATATAAAACAATTTAAAAAACATATATTTGATATATTTTATTTGTTTGTTATGGATGAAGATAATTTAAATATAATAAATATTAAAATTAAAAATGTTGATGGAAATGATTTTGAAATTGAATTTAATTTAATTGACACTGAATATACTATTGAAAATTTAAAAGAATATATTTTAATAAATTTTTTTATTGATGAAAAAAAAAATAATAAACCAACAATTAAGAATGTAATATTATATATTAAAGAGTTTGAAATAGGAGATATTTTTGATAATGTTCATTTATTAGAAATTATAAAGTCTTTTAATACAAACAAATTAATTATAAAATATTTTCCTGATTTTGATAATTATTCTTTAACTGAAGAAGATGAATATTCTTTAAATAATAATGAAAGTCCAAAAAATATCATTAAAACAATAGAAAAAGAAATAGATGAAAAAATAAATTTCTATCAAGGTTTAATTAAAGCAAATGATGAAATGGATAAATTAATAAAAACAAAAAAAAATATTTATGATAAAAAATTGGAAGAATTTTTAAATAAAAAAGATGAATTAAATGTATATATTGATAAGATAATTGAATGTAAAATACTTCAAAAAAAATCTTTAGATTTAATTATTGATAATCAAAAATTAGTTGGTAAAATGATTTGTCAAAAAGTAGAAATTGAACATAAAGAAAAAGAAAAAGTTGAATTAGAAAAAAAAATGAAAGAATTAAAAAAAACAAAAGAAAAAGAAAATGACTTAATGAATCAATATTTAAAACAATAAAATCAACTTTTTAAATATAAAAAATAAAAGAGATTTATATTATAAAATTTTATCTTTTTATACTAAAATTTTTTATAAAATTATTACAAAAAATAATATATAAATATATAAATAGAAATGAATTAAATAAAAAAAGAAAAATAAAATTAAATTTGAATTAAAAAAAATGAATAAAATTTGTTTATTTTTAAAAAATAATTAAATAAGAAAAATTGTGATTAATTGTTTAAAAGTTGAAATCCAATTTTTTTTGATTTTGAATAAGATAATTTCTATTAGCATTAAGCATAGGATTATTACTGAAATTATTATTATTCATTCCATTAATATTACTACTCATATTAATATTATTTAAATTGCTCATATTATTTTTCATCATATTTTGATTATTTCCAAAAGTGTCATTTCTAAATAAATTTTCATTTCTATTTGAACTTAAATTATTATTATTATTCATCATCAAATTATTATTCATCATAATATTATTATTATTACGATATTCAATTGATCTCATTTGATTAATATTATCACTTAATTTCAAATCATCTTCATTCCAATTATTCCTCATTGTATTATAAATAATATTATTTGCCCTATTATTCCATTCCATATCTTTTTGTCTATTAAAATCATTTGATATTGAATTATATTCTTCTGGATAATAAAATTTTGTATTTGCATGAACATCAGAAATTATTTTTTGATTGCTTTTTGGTTGAAAAGGTTTCATATTTAAAAATTCTCCTTCTGGAAGAGTTGAAATATAATTTTGATTTGTCATATTTGGATAAGTATTATTATTATTATTATTCATAAAATTTGAATTTTGATGTTGAGATAATGAATGATTTATATTATTAAAATCTGAATTTGAATTATTTGAATTCATTTGATAATTTTGATAATTATTTTGTGGAATTTGATTTTTCTTTTGAAAATATTCATTAGATGATAATATTTTAGTAGAAGGAAAATTATCATAATAATTATAATCTCCGATAATTTCATTTCTTAAATTATTCATTATTCTATCAAATTTATTTCTATCATTTGGTAAACAAGTATATAATTCATCAACAATTGAATCAACACTTTTAGTTTTCATTTAAAATAAATTATTTAAAAATTAAAAAAAAATATATATAGAACAATATAATTTTAAAATATATAGAACAAATTTTTTTGGATAAATATATAAACTATTAAAAAAATTAATTTATTATTTATTTTTTTCCCCATATATACATAATAAAACATATTTTTTAAATAGATTCTTCTGATTTATCTTTAAAATTTTCATCAATAGAAATATCATCTTGAATATCTATTAAATAATTAATTAAACTAACCCACTTTTCAATTAATTCTTGTTTTAAACTACTAAAAATTTCAAAAGATTCATTGTTAAAATAAATAAGAAAATGAAAAAAATCTTTTTTATTATTAAATTCAAAAGTCTTATAATCTTTTTTTCCATTATCAAATTCAATAAATGAAGCTCTTTTCATTTGATTATAATAAAAAATTTGAATAGGATTTTGTAAAGTAATAAATTTTTCTTTAGAAGCAAAAATTTTTATTTCTTTTTTAGTACTAACTAAGAATCTATTAAAATATTTTTTATATATAATTCTTTCCCCTGAAATTTGAAGTCTATTAATTTCACTTTGAAATAATGTATTTTCTTGATCATCATTATATAATAAATTAATATTATTTATTATTGATTTAATTGGAATTTTTTTCATTAATTGAACACAATTTAAACGATATTTTTCAAAAAAATCTTTACAATTAGTATTTTGAAATTCAGTAATAAAAGAATTTTCTCTTTCTGTTATCGAATTATTATTTATATCATCCTTATAATTTAATTTATTTATTCCAAAAAATGTTTTTGTTCTATTTAAGATAAAAGTTTTTTTTGGGTTTTGATTTATAAAAAAATTTTTATTATTTGACTTTTCTAATAAAGTTTTTTGCTTTTTAAAAGGAAATTTTGGTTTTTTATTTTCTTTATTAAAACTATTTTCACTTTCTATTTTTTTCAAACTTTTATTTCGAGATGTACTTTTTGCATTTGAATTATCTGAATTTATTTTATCATTTATTTCTAATTTTTTTCTTTTAAAGGAATTTTCTTTTGTTCTTTTATCATTTTCAGGTTTTAATTTTAAATTATAATATTTATTATCTAAATCGTTTATTTTTATCTCTGATAAATTAAAATCTTCATCTTCTATTTTTTTTTCAATTTTTGGGTTCTTTTTAAATAAATTACTTAAATTTTTATGATGTTTAAATTCTGCATTTTCTATTTCATTTATATTTCCTTTTGTATTTGGTAAATCTAATTCTCCTTCTTTTTTATTTTCTTTACATTTACATTTACATTCCCCTACATTTCCCATTTTGTTTCTTTTTTTTTGTTTTTTAATAAAATATTGATTATTTGATTAATTATTTATTTAGTTTAAATTTTATATGATTTAATTTTATTTTTATTATAATTTGGAAAAAATTAAATAAATTTTTTTCCAATTTTTTCCCAATTTAAGAAAAAAATATTAAAAAATATTAATATTCCACATAAAATCAATAATAAAAATTGAATTAAACACAAATAATCTTATATAAAAAAAGACTCATAAAATAAAATCAAAAAAAATCAATTCCTTGTAAAGAGTATCCCAAAAATAATTAAGAAAATATATCATTTAAAAACCTTTGTAATCAATTATTAAATTCACATCCTGACTTTTCTTACGTTCTAAACTCATTTACAAATTATTAATCTTCATTTCTTATCTTTACTTTTCCACTATAACAATGTATATTCTCTTAACATTTATTACCTGTTTAACTGAATTATCTTGACAAAATCATATCTCTCTCTTTGTATTAGATAGTAGTTTTCTTCCTTTTATACATACTTATATACTTTATATATTGAGATACTCACTGAATATAGTTTGTAATTGTTCCTACACAATTGTTGTCTCTTGCTCCTGACTTATAACACTATGATATGTCTATCACGAGAATTAGAAAAAGAAAATAGGAAAAAGATATATATTCTCAATTTAATAAGGGATATATTTAAATTTCTTTTTTAATTTTAATTAAAAAAATATGTTTTTTTTTAATAATTTATTTTTGATGTAGAAGTGTTTTCTGGATAATATTTATGTTTGTTATAGAAGGCTCTAAATTGGGTAAAAGTAAATTCTTTGATTTGAGAGTTTCCTCCTACTATTTCATTCCATATCATATCTAATTCTTGATGAGTTAAGAAAATTCCTAATTTACCGAAACCTGTTAATAATTCTTTTTTATCAACAGAAGTATTTTCATCAAAATCTAATTTCTTATATACAGAAAGAGCATCGTTTGATCCATATTGAATCATAATTTCATTTACTTCTCTCATTATTTCTCTAATGTCTCTTAATTCATTAAATTGTTTAAATCTAGAATTATTACTATTATAATCATTATAATCATTATTATTATTATTATCATTATTTGAATTATAATAATTATTATTATTATAATATGATGAATTATAAACATTACTGCTTTCTGCAAATTCATTTCTTCCACTTATATTACGAATAATTCTATTTGATTTTAAAATACTATTATCATTCATTATATTATTTTGATTTCCAATCATAAATTGCATATTATCATTTTTATCAATAATATTTTCATAAAAATTAGATTTAGTGAAACCATTATTATTAGTTTTATTTAAATTACCTTCAGGTAAGAGACCATCAAAAACTCTACAAAAATCATCTTGATAAATTCTAGGTTTAGAGTCAAAAATAATTTTAACTAATTGAGTAATTTCTTGATTAGAATTAGTAAATTGAAGAGACCATAAAACATTTCTAAAAGAATCTAAAGTAATACATCCTTCATTATAAGAATCAAGTAAATTAAAAGCAGAATTCATATTTAATCCTTTATTTCTTAAAAATTCAGCTAATTTAATTAATAAAGGATCAACACCTTTTTGAGAAATAGTAATATTAATATTTTTATTATTATCTTCAATATTATTTATTTGTTGAGAAGTAATATTAATAATTAAAAAACCAACTTGATGACTTAAACTTTCATTTAATATAGCAAATTTACCTTCAATTTTACCAGCTAACATTAAACTTTTAAGATTTATTTTACATATTCCAATAACATCTTTATTTTCTTCATTTACCATTGAAACTTCTTTTCCAATATCAACTTGAATTGGTTTTGAACCATCAAAAATATATATATCTAAATTTTCATTTGATAAATATTGATGGAAAATATTATTATATATACATGTAAATTGTGCTATATCATTTAATTCATCATCAGGATCTTTTAATATTTTTGAATAATGTTCATTATTTCTATAAAAGTTATAATATATATATGGATTTATTTTTTTTGAAGGATAAGATATTTTTAAATTTTCAGCTTTTATAATATTTATTGTAATTGAAAATACTCTATTTCCACTATTATTATTATAATATTCTATTATTTCTTTTTCAGGATTATTATAATTTTTCCCTATTAAATTTTCTTGATAAATATTATTGTTTGCTTCATTTAATGGTGATAATTCATTAGCTAAATTATTTCTGTCACTTAACCAATTTAACATTTGCTTTAAAGTTTTTCTCATTCTCATTTTATATTTAATATCACATAATTTAAAAGAAGAATCACTTTCTAAAAACATTTCAATATAACCATGAATAACTCTTGATTTAGGATTATTTTCAGCTTGAATTAATTGACTTAACTTAATTTTCCCAGAAGCAATAATTTTTTGAATATTATTTTGAATAGTATATAAATAAACAATAATATTATCACTTTTTAAATAATTAATAAAATATTCATCAACATCTACTTTAAAAGTTAATTGTAAATTATAATTAGATTTAGGTCCATTTATTAAATTACTAGTTTGAGTATCATGTAAATAAAAATCAACAGAAATAAAAGAAACTAAATTTTCTAAAGGAATATTTAATTTATTTTCTACAGTATTTCTATCAAAAATTGAATTTGTAATATATAAATCTAAAGCATTTTCATTAATTCCATAATCACTTTCTGAACTTATTGAAAATCCTGTTATTTTTGAATCCACTGATATATTTGATTGTCTTAATATATTTATTTCTTTTTCTTTTTCCTTTTCTATATCTTTTGATATTGAAATATTATCTATTACATTTTGTTCTTTATATTCATTTGGTATTTTTTCTTTTCCTAATAATTCTTTTAATGATTGATTTTCTTCTTTTAAATATTTTATTTCTTTTTTATATTTTTCTTTATCTATTTCAATCACTTTTTTCATATCATTATTTATTTGTTGTTGTAAAACTAATAATTCTTTTGTTTTTTCTAATTCATTTCCTAAAATTCCTTTTTCAATTTTTAATTTTTCATTTTCTTCTAATAATTCATTCATATTTTGAGGTTCTTCATTTTCATTTTTTTTATCGAAAAAATTTATTTTTTTCCAAACATTATTATCGGAATCTTCCATTAAATTAGTTCCTTTTAACATATTTATCATTTTATTATAATTTGAATCTACTTCACCGAATTGACTCATTCTTTTAAAAGTATCTTCAAAATCTTTATTTTGTTTTTCTTTTTCTTCAACAGAAATTTTATATCTTAAACCATCTTCTTTATATTTATCTTTTTCTTCTTTTAATAAATTATTTTTATTTTCTAATTCATTAATTAAATTTTCTAATTTTTGAATTTTATCTTCTGCATTTTTTAATTTTCTTTGTTCTTCACTTAAAGCAATTTGAGTTTCTCTTAATTTTTCAAAAGCTTTATCTCTTTCATTAGCTTGTTTAATAAAAGGATTTTCACTTAAATCTTTAATTCTTTCTTCTAATAAATTTTCTCTTTGTTTATATTGTTCTATTTGTTCAATATAATCTTTAATTTTATCAATAGAAGAATTTTGATTATTAATAATTAATTCAAGTTCTTTATTTTTATTTTTTTCACTTTGATATTTATCAGAAAAATCTTTTAAGCTTTCTTTAGTTGCTTCTAATATTTTATTATTTGCTTCTAATGAATTTTTCATTAAATCATATTTAATTTTTAATTCTGATAATTGAGTATTTTTTTCTCTTAAATCATCAGAATAAGAAACAATTGTTGAAGAACTTTTTGATTCTTTAATTGCTGTTAAATCGTCTATTAAATTTCTTCTATCTTCATATGCATTTTTTAATTCGTTTTGTAAATGAGATATTAAATTTAAATAATCTTCTTTTTCACTTTTTGATGAATAATTATTTTTATTTTTAAACAGAAATTTCGATGTTTTATTTTTTGAATTTAATTCATTTTTTAATCCTTGAATTATTTGACGCATTTTCATATTTTTATTTTTTAAATTTTCATTTTCTATTTTTAATGTTTCTATATCAATATTTGATATTTTATCTTGACTATTTACTTTCAGTTTTTGAAGAGTTACTTCTAATTTTTTATTTTCTGATTCTAATTCTGTTAATCTTTTTTTTAAAGAAATATTTTCATCTCGAGTTTTATAATATAAATCTGGATCTATTTTTTCCATTCTTCCTTCATATGTTGTTGTTGATTTTTTCCCTTTTGATTTTGGAAATTTATTTACTTTTGTGAAAGTTTCAGATTTCATTTTTAAAATATTTTTTATGTTTTTTTTTTATTTCTTTTTTTATATTTTTAATTAGAATAATTATATATTTTTTTTTTTATATATATATGTTTTAAATTGGAATTATTAATATTGTGTTTATTATATTTTTGATTATTATTACTATTTGAACTTCATATATTTAAATTTTAAATTCCATTATTATTATTATTTTGCATTTTTTTAATTATAATTTTGATTTATATATTTTAATTTAAATGGTGGTTACTTTAACTCCTGAAGAAAAAAAAGCTATGGATGAATTAAAAGGGAAAATTTATGGAAGAACTGTTTTTGATAAAGATTTTGAAAAAGCTCTTAATGGAAAACCTTTTGTTTTTAGATATCCTCAAAAAGGAGAACCTTTAAAACAATATTTTGATCAACATGGTGTTATTATTGTTACTAATTGGAATAATAAAGTTATTGATTATTGGGTTACTGGAAATTTCCCTTTAAGTAAATAAATTTATTTAGGATTTATTTTATTTTTTTATGTTTAAATTTAAATGTTGTTTTTTAAAAAATTGTTTTAATATTTTATGACTGTTATAAAAAAAATGATTTATAAAAAATATTTTTGATTTTATTTAATATTTCTTTCAATATATATAAAAACAAATGAAAAAATCTCAAGAAATGAAAAATAAATATTGAAAAGTTACAATTCATTTTTATATGATAAGTTAAAAAAAATATTGCCAATTATATGCTATCAATATTACTTTACAAATTTAAATTAAAAATTCCACTGAATAACACATTATATTCATTATATTGTCATTAAATATCAATATCAGGATTAGCATTATTAAGTAATGGAATTTAATTCTTCTCTAATATAAAAGAAAAAGAAAAAAGGATTAAAATCAAAGAATAAAAAGAAACAACATTTAATTATTAAAAAACTGAGAAAAAAGTTATATAAAAAACTAAAAAAATTTAAATAACCCCTTAAATAAATAAAAACTAATATAATTTAAATGATAAATATTGAAAATTATTTATTCCCCGATATCTTCTTTATCTAAACTATCTTCTAAAAGTCTCCTAGCATATTCAATACAGCCTTTATTACCTAAATCATCAGTTTTAATAAGGAAAATAGGAATATTCTTTAAAAGTTCTTTAAATCTTCCTTTATCAATAAAAGCTTTCATAAAAATATCAGAATCTAAAATTAATTTTTCTAAAGCAATAGAAAGTCCTCCAAGTAAATAAATACCTCCATTAGGTAAAGTTACTAAAGCAGCATTTCCTGCAGCAGCTCCATATAATTCAATGAAAAAATTTAAAGTATCATAACATAGTTTACATTCTTTAGAAATTCCTTTTTTAACAATTTCATTATTTAAATTTATTTGTTCTATTGAATTTGTTGTTCCTTTATATTCTATAACTCTTTTATATAAATCATTGTCTTTTTCAATATTATTATTTATTTCAGAAAGAAATTTATATATTGGAATAATTGATTGTCCACAAGTTGCTCTTTCAACAGAAACATGATCAATATTGTAATAATTACTTAAAAATTCTAAATATTGAAATTGGATTTTATTTCTTGCTGGAAAATCATAATGTCCTCCTTCACAAGCATTAACTAAATAATATTTTTCTTCAGGTTTCTTAGTTAAAAATCCCATTCCTAAACCAGTTCCAGGACCAAAAGTAATTTTAACTCCATTTGGATCAACAGGAACATCATTAATAATAGTATAATCTTGTCCTTTAATTAATTTAGTTTGTATTCCATAACCATTAGCTACAAAATCATTTAGAAATATTACTTTATCTATATTTAATTTTTTTGCTAAATCATTTCCTTTCACTTTGTCCCAATGATTTACATTTGTAAATTTCATTACTGTGTTATCTTTTATTGGTCCTGGTACTCCAAAAACTGCATATTTAGGATAATTCTTTGTTCCTTTGTAAGGCTCTAGAAATGTAAATATTAATTCTTCAACATTTTGAAAATCAAAAGAATGCAATTTTTGACTATTTATTACTTGAGGTACATCATCTATATTTGATGATATTATTAATAATTTTAATCTTGAATTTGTTCCTCCTACATCACCAACTAATATTGGAACTTTAACTTCACTTTTTGCTCTTCCATATATTATTGATAATTCTCCTATTTTTTCAGCTAAGGTATCATTTAATTGATCTTTTAATATTCTCCATATCCAATTATTTCCATCTAATGTTCCTGGTCTATTCATCCTAGAACCGTAACTTAATTTTAAGTAATCTTGCATTTGTGCTATAAATAAATTTGATGCTGAATTTAATCCTAATTTTATCATTGCTTCTGTTAACTCTTCTCCTTGAGGAACATTTAAATATTTTTCTATATAATTCCTATCTTCTGAACTCAATTCCATTTCCCATGATTTAATTAAATTATTATCATGTGTTCCTAAATAACAAACTGAATTTTTAGGATAATCATAAGGGAAATTATTTTTAGAATTAAAAGCAAATTGTAATATTTTAATTCCAGGGTAACCAGAATATTCTCTTAATTCAATAACTTCATCATTAATATATCCTAAATCTTCAGCAATGAAATTAACATTAGGTAGTTTTTCATGTAAAATATCTATGAATTTTTTTCCAGGTCCTTTAATCCATTTTCCATTTCTTGGAGTTTTACTTTCGAAAGGAATAGACCAATAACTTTCAAAAGCTCTGAAATGATCAATTTTAATTGTATCTGCTTTTTCAGAGAGATATTTAAATCTTCTAATCAACCAATTATAATTATCATATTCCATTCTTTCCCAATTATAAAGAGGTGTTCCCCATAATTGACCTTCTGAATTAAAATAATCTGGTGGTGCTCCTGATATTGAAATTGGATTTGAATCTTCATCTAATTGAAATAATTGAGGATTCGACCATACATCTACACTGTCTAATGGAACATAAAATGGGAGATCTCCTATTATTTTTATTCCCTTTGAATTCGCGTATTCTTTTAATTTAGTATATTGTTCATAAAATTTAAATTGAACAAATTTATAAAATTCTATTTCATTTTTTAATTCTTTCTTATATTGAATTAAAGATAATTTTTCTCTGTCTTTTATCTTTTTTGGCCATTCAATCCATGATTTTTCTAAAAAATGTTTTTTTAAAGCCATAAACAAAGAATAATCATCTAACCAATAATTTTGAGTGATATAGAAATTAATAGAAGCTTCATTTTCTTTGAATCTTTGAAAAGCTTTTTTTAAAACTTTATCTCTGCAAATATATAAAAGAGTGAAATCAATAGAACTTTGACTTAATCCCCAATTTTGTTGACAAGTAATTTCATTTTCTTCTAAAAGACCTTCAGTGACTAAAATATCTAAATCAACAAAATAAGGATTTCCAGCATAAGAAGAAAAAGATTCATAAGGAGATCCACGATAACCTGTTGGTCCTGTTGGTAAAATTTCCCATTCTTTTTGTTTTGCTTTTACTAAGAAATCTATAAATTTATATGCTTCTATTCCTAATGTTCCTATTCCATATTTTGAAGGAAGACTTGATATGTGCATTAATATTCCACTTCTACGCATTTCAGAATTTCTTTTAAATGACTCTTTTTCATTTTTACATATGCATTTTGATATTGTAATTAATATTATATGTAATATTAGAATTTTTGAAATTTGTGAAAATCCTGTTTTTGACATTTTGGAATTTTTTATATTTTTTATATTTTTTAATTTTTTATTTTTTTAATATTGGAATTTTGTTCATTTCTATTTATTATTATTTATTTTTTTTATTTGTTTATTATTGTTATTTGTGAAATATTTGTTTTTTATATTATTTTAATATATATTAAAAATGCAGGTTATTCAAAATAAACAAAAATTAAATCCATATATGGAAAATGTAGGGAAAATAACAAATATTCTTTGTTTAAAAAATGGTAATATTTTATCAATATCAGATAAAGGAGAAATAAGGATATTTGCAGATCAAACATACACTATATTATCCTTTTTCAATGATAAAGATCAACATAATTATAAATGTATTTGCCAAATAAACACAGGAGAAATTTTCATAGGAGATTCTCAAGGAAATATATTTATTTTTGGAATAAATAATAATAATAGTATAGAAAGAATAAATGAAATGATAGAAGAACATTATTCTTGTGTATCAAAAATTATTCAATTATCAAATACAAAAATATTATCTTGTTCTTATGATAAAACAATTCATTTATATGATAATTTGAAACCTTTTACAACATTAAATTATTTAACAATGGGACATAAAAATCAAATAAAATCAATTTTAGAATTAAATAATAATAAATTTTTTGTAAGTATTGGAGAAGATGGTTATTTAACTTTTTGGAATATTGAAAAAAAATATGAAATTGATAAAAGAATTGATTTAGGATTAAATAAAATGAATTCTGAAGGTTTAATTCAAATTGATAATGAAAGATTAGCAATAATTAATCATTCTGTTATTTCTATTTTTAATATCACTGCTTCTATTTTAGAATTTAATTTAAGTGAACATTTAAATCAAATTTCTTGTTTGTTATTTTTTGGAAGTAATTATTTTTATTCTTTAAGTGAAGATAAATTTATTGAATGGGATGTTAAGAAGTTAACTATGAAAAGATTTATTGATAATAATAATATTGTTAATAATATGACTTTTAGTAGAGAAGGAGAAATTATTGGAGTTAAAGGAATTAATATTGTGAAAATTTCATAATTTTTAATTTTTTTATAGGGTTTTGATTTAATTTTTTATTTAATTTTATTTTTAGAAAATTCCTTATTTTTTAAAAATTTAAATTTGGGATTTTTGTTTAATATTTTTTTATTTGTTTTATTTATTGAAAAAATAATAATAAAAAAGAAGTAAATTATATTTAATTATAACAATCATACATTTAAAAAATAAATTAGATTTTTATTAAATAATCTCATAAAAGTCATAAAAAAATTCATAATAATAATAAAAATTCTTTAAATTAAAAAAATAAGAAAAATTTTGCTTTTTTTAAACCAAATTTACATTAAATTTGTTTAATTCATCATCACTTAATCCACAATATCTAATAGGGAAAGTAACTTTAAAAGAAGCAGGAAAAGTAAAATTTAAGCTTAAAATTTCTTCATAAAATAAATCAATTTTATTTCCATTATAATAAATAATACAATTTTCTTTTGGATTACTTAAAAAACTTCTAATAAATTTATACATTTCAATAACTTTTTCATATAAACAAAAAACACCTTTAATAACATATTTATCAGGGAAAATAAAATAACAATCTCCTTGAGTTATTATTGGAGATTCAATTAAATTTTTTAATTTATTTGATTCTTTAATATTACCATTATTTGTTTGAGTTAAAATAGCATTTCTTATATAATCTAAATAATGAGGATTATTTTCTCTGTAAATATGTTGAACACTATATTTGTTTAATAATTTTTGAAAATTTTTTAATGTTGTTAAAAAAAAACATTTTGGATTGTGATTTATTTTTGTTTCTAATATTATATTATTTCTTCTTGATGTTTCATCTATTAATAATTCAGGAATTGTTTTTTCTATATAATTATTTTCTGGATAATTGTCAGAATTATTATCATTTATATTATTATTATAATTACTATTATTATTTTGGTAATTTTTATTTGTTTTTAATGGAGAATTTATTTGTTGGATTTTTCCTAAAATTGAATTTGGATTAATATTATTATTTTGATTTGATATAATTTCTGATTGATTTAGTGGTCTTTTTATTCTTGAAGGTAACTTTGAAGATCTTTCTTGTTGAGTTAATCTTACTGTATTTGGAATATTTAATTGACTTTGGGCTATATTTATATCATTTGGATTTTCATTATATTGATATCTTTGACTGTGAATTTGATTTAAATTATTATTATTATTATAGTTTTGATTATTTAATATTTGACTATTTTGTATTTGATTATTATTCATATTATTTTGGGATTGATTATTATCCATATCATTAATATTATTTTGATTATTTATTTTATTTATAATTCTTTCGTTTTGATTGTTCATATTTTTTTGATTTTGCTCACTCAAATTTATAGAATTATTTTGAAATTTAACATGAGAATTAAATTGACTATTTATGTTATTTTGATTTATAATATTATTATTTTGATTTCCTTCTTTATCACTATTTGTAATTATTTTTATGCTTGAATTCTTATTTATATTATTATTATCAATTTGATTATTTTTATTTAAATCATTATTTTGATTAGTTAAAGTATTATCACTAACATTTTCTTCTTTATTAAAGTTTTCACTTATTTTAGTATTTGGATTTATAATTTCTTTTGTTTCTTCTATTTGAACAGTATAAGTTGGAATTCCATTATCATCTTCTTTTCTTTCTGAAGTAAATTTTCTTTTAATTTTTGCTTTTTCATTTTTTTCTTCTTCATTTTTATTATTCTTTTGTAATTTAGATGAGGTAGTTTCAATAAATGTTACTTTTGAATAATTATTATAAGGATTTGGATTATTTGTAATATTTTTATTTATATTATTTCTATTTCCAATATTATTTTTTTTATTTATAATAAGAGAATAAGGTTCAGAAAGCATATTAATATCTTTATTAAATTTAATAAAATTTGAATTTGGTAATCTTTGGAATTTTAATAA
Source organism: Isotricha intestinalis (assembly GCA_023807065.1). Taxonomy (NCBI): domain Eukaryota; phylum Ciliophora; class Litostomatea; order Vestibuliferida; family Isotrichidae; genus Isotricha; species Isotricha intestinalis. The sequence continues at coordinate 32,581 of JAJJLU010000007.1, forward strand.
AGAGAAACAATGTTCAATTCCTTTAAATGGAAATTTATTTGTAATTTTTTCTATATTAATTTTTTTAAACTTATCTTCATTTGGATTAGTTTGAATTTTTTTAATAATATCATCAAAAATTTTATAAATTTGATTAGTTTTATCAATATCATTAATTTCATCTTCTAAATCATTTAAACTTTTTTCTAATTCTTCTAAATTAATTGGTAAATTTTCTACTTTTTTAATAATATTTTTAAATTTATTTAATCCAACTCCAATTTGGAAATTACATTCATTTATTTTAGTTAAATCACTAAATTTATTATTTTCTTCTTCTTCTTCAATATTATTATTTTTTGAATCTAAACATTCATTGTATTTTTCTTCTAATATATAAAATAAATTTTCTGGAAGATTTAATCCTTTCCATTTTTCAATTGATAAATGTTTCATATCTTTTAATTTAAAATAAAATTCCATATTTAATTTATCTATTATTGGTTGAACTCGACTTGTTTCTAAATTGTATTGGTAACAAAAATCAAAAAGTATTTTTGATAAAGCATTGTCCATCTAGAATAAAATAAGAAAAATTTATTATTTTTTTTTAATTATAATTAGTTAAAAACTAAATAAAAATTATAAAATTAATTGAAAAAAAACCAATGAAAAACATTAAATAAAAATATAATAAAAAAGCAATTCAAAAAATAATAAAAATATAGAATAAACATTAAAAGAATAAATAAATAAAAAAAAAAATAATAAATTAAAAATGTATAACTATTACATAGACCAAAAACTGAAAAAAGAAAGAGAATTAAAAGAAAAAGCTCAAATATTATCAGAAGTAAAAAAAGAAAAGAGAAAAAGTAAAAAAAATAATATTAAAATAAAAAAAATTAGGAAGAATGGATAAATTAATAAACAATTATGAAAAAAGAATAAATACATTTGTATTACAAATGGCAGAAAATCCAATAATAGTGAAAAAAGAAAAGAATAAATATATGACAACAAGAGAAGCACTTTATGCAGATATGTCAAATAAAATATTAGATAAGAAGGGATTTATATTTTCAACATATAAAACAGATAAAGAAAGAATAAAAGATTATTTAGATCAAAAAAAAGAATATAATAAACATTGTTTATCATTAAGAAAAAAAAAAAATAATTATGATCCAATTGAAGGTTTTTTACAACCTTCAATGAGGTTTAAAGCAATAAATGATTTAGAAAGATTAAAAGATACTTTAAAAGAAAGAGAAATTTATGAAGATGAAAAAAATGTAATTCTCAAAAATATTAATAATAAAAATATGACTGCTCATTCTGATTATTCTTCTTCTTCAGATGAAGAGAAAAATAAAACTCCTACAAAATTTAAATTTAATATTTCAAATATGGAAAAAAAAAGTCCTAAAAAAAATATAAAAAATGAAAATGATGAAGAAGAAGAAAGGAGAAAAAAAATACATAATAAAATAATAGAATCAAGGAAAAATATGTTAAAAAAAAGGAAATTTTATATAACATTAGGTTTAAATAAAAAAACAGAAAATCCAAACACAGCAAAATTTTTAAGAAGTGATTTACATAATAAAACTCATTTTAAAGCAATGGAAAATTTAACTATGTTTAAAACATCAACAATGAATCATAATATATTTAAAACTTGGAATAAAGAAGATATTAATCAACAAAAAAATTTAAAAGAAATAAAAGATAATTTTTATTCTACTATTACTAATGGTTTTAAAAATAAATATTTAACTCAAAGCAGATTTAATTTCCATAAGAAAAATATTATTAAAAATAATAATGATGATTATGAAAATAAATTAATTCAACAAAATATTATTCCTATAAATAAATTAAATAAACAATCTTCTCCAAATCAAGGTTTTAATTTATTAGGAAATAAAAAAATTTTACAAGATTTAGAAATTACAAAAGAAATTGCAAATTCAAATCCTTTACTATTTAATATGAATTTTAATTCTATTAAAGCAGATATAAATAATATTGATTTTACTAATGATCAATTAAATAAATTAAAAAGATTAGCTTTTGAAAATAATATTGATGATAATATAAGTTCTGATTCTGATAGTGAATATAAAACTAATTTTAGAAATGAAACTTATGAAGAATTTAAAAAAGATGAAAATATTGTTATTGATGGAGAAGAATTTAAAAAAACTGATACTTTTAAAATTGCTGATAAAGTTTTACAAAAATGTAATTGGAATCAATCTTCTAAAAAATATAATTCGAATAAATTCCATCAAGGAAAATTAATGTTTACTGGTGGATTAACTTTAAATCAGTTTGAACAAAAATATGGAATTGTACCTTGAAATAATATCTTTTTCTGTTTTGAAGTTTTTTTCCAATTATTATCATTTTTTATTTCTTACTTTAATTTGAGGATATTTAATATAATTAAAATACAAAATAACTTTTTTCTTTTTCAAAAATCAATATCTGAAAACTCAAAAAATAAAATAATCAATAAAACAAAATATATAAAAAATCTAATAAATAAATAAATAAAAAAAATTAAAAAAACTATAACCCCAAAAAAAAATAAAACAAAAAAAAAATGACTCTTTGGCGTACAGAGCGTCCTCGTTTTCAATTATACATGTCAGATGGTTATGGTCGTGACCGTTATATCGGTTACAACAACGGAGGTTTTTGGAAAAATAACGAATACACGATTCAAAAGAAGCCTGATCTAGATTATGCTCGTTTCACTAACTTTCACACTTTATACCATCAAGCATCTCCTTTCAAGTATTATTCTGATGGAACTGGTCGTGATCAATATGTATTCGCAAATGGACTTAGTCATGATGATAAACCTCTCGCTTCATTCAGACTTACTGACTTCTTACGTTCCTCTTATGAAGGAAGGACTTTTAGAAGACATGGCTATTTAAGTCAAGCTGAGAAAAATTTCAATCGACAAAAGAAAATGTTGGAAAGAAGAATGATTAAAAGATTATATACTGATCCTCTTAAAAAAATTTTAGAAAAAAAAAAAATGACTGAAGAAAAAGAAAAAGAAGATGGAAATACAGATATTCCTTTAAGAGATGAAAGCGGAACTTTTAATGTTTACAATAAAGTTTATGATGGGAATGAAATTGTGGAAAATGATAATGATATTGATAATGCTATTTTTAAAAGTCAGAAAGTTGAAAAATATGAATTACAAGATGAAAAAAATTTACTTCATAAAAATTTGGAGAACCAAAATTTAAGAACTCATTTTAATATTACTGGAAGATATAGTTTAGATGCTCAACCTAAAAAAAATAGAAAGATTAAATTTAGTAAATTGAAAATTGATGTTTAAAATATTATTTTTTTTAATAAGGAGTTTTTAATTTATTTATTTATTTTTATTTCTTTTTTTTTGAATTATTTTTCTGTTCATTTATTTTATTTTTTTGATAATGAAACAAGATTTTTTATATACATTTTTATTAATTTTTTTGTTTTTTCTTTTATAAATTAATTATTTTTTTTATTATTTTATTTTTATAATAAATAAATATTATATTTGGATATGGATAATTTTTTCTGCATACATTTTTTCTAGAACTTGAGTTAAATTAAGACCATTATATGAAGTAATATAATAATAAATATTTTTATAAAATTCTTTTTCATCTTCTTTAGTTAATTGTTTATTTTGAGAATAAACTTCCCAAACACATTCTTCAGCACTTTTATTATTCATTTTATTAACATTAATATTTTCTTGAATTTTAAGAGAAATACTTTCATCATTATTTAAATTATTATCATTCATTTCATTAAATTCTTTTTCATCATTATTAGAATTGATAATATTCTTATTATTACCATTATTTATAAAATTTCTTTCATAATAAATAATACTATTAATAAACTTAGCATCATTAAATCTTTTTTGTTGATTAGTAATAAAATATTCTGTATTTCTTTCACTATGAACAATATAAGAATTAATATTTAAAACAGAAAATGAACAAATTGTTCCTAAACCTTGAATATTAATACTATTTTTTTTAACAAAATCTATTATTTTATGAGAATTTAAAAATAATTTAAACCAAAGAAAAGGAAATAAAATTATAGATAATAATTCATTTAAAAAGATTAAAATATTGTTTTTAAAATTATTTGTTATTATATGATAATTTCTATATATTTCATTTTTATTCCATTCACTAGGAATATTAATTATACCATCACAAATTTCTTTATATTTTTGTAATTTAAAAGGAAAATTTTCTAAAGTTTTATTTTGTTTATTATTAATATTATTATCATTATCATTAAAAATTCCCATTAAAATTCCTATTCCCATAATAAAAGAAATAAAATTATATCCAAATAAATTTATATTTGTGACTTTAATATCAACAAATATAGTTAATATTAGAAATAATAAGAAAAAACTTCCTCCAAATAAAATTAAAGTTTTTCCTATAATTGAAAATATTTTTTGATTAAAACAATTTAAAAAAGATTCTGTAGGATTATATGATTTATTTATTCTATTTTCAAAATGATGTTTACATTCATTATAATTTTTAAATGTATATAAAATATCATTTGTCCATTTTTTTCTTGTTATTTTTCCTATATTTTTTAAATTATCTGCATTTTTAAAAAGAAAAAAAATGATTCTAAACATAACTTCCGCAGGAATTGTTAATAATTGAAAAATTATTTGAACAAAAATTTTAATTCTAAAATAATTAGTATTATAAAAATTTTTATTTATTTCAACTTGATTATCATTTATCATATAAGTCATAAAGTTATTTTTAACAAAATGTAAAATATAATTTGAGAATAAATTAATTCCGAACAATTCAAAAGAAATAATTTTATTTGAAATTAATGCAATAATATAATTTTCTCTTCTATTAATTCTTGCAATAATATCATATTTAGTTAAATAATCTTTTATTCTACAAAAACCTTCTTTTTCTTGTAAAATAATAATTAAATTGATTATATCATCAAAATATAATGATTCTAAATTTTTGGTTCTTAAATGAAATTTATTATGATAAATATTATAAATTGTTTTCATTGAACTAAGTGAATTTATAGAACTATAAAAAAAATAGAAATAATAATGCATTAAAAGAAAATAAAATAATATAGCTGTGTATTTATGATTTGAAAAATATTTTGAAGAAATAAATGTTGTTAATTCTATACTTTCTAATTTTTTTATTTCTGGAGATATTATTTTATTCCAATCAATAAAAAATAAAAAAAACATCAGGAAATGTATTGTAAAAATATAAATTATATTATCTAATATTATTTTTGTTTGAATACATCTATAACCTCCTCTATAATAATATATATATATTTGTTTAAAAAATTTATCTAAATCTGAAACAACTAAACTTTCTGAAATAAATTCATTTTTTTTTTTCTCTTCTTCACTTTTAGTTTTTTTTTTTTTAAATAAAAATGACATTTATAAATAAAAAAATCAAAAAAATTATAAAGTCAATTTATTAATAAAATTGAAAAATTAATTTAGTGTTTTTTTATTTTTAAAATATAATTTTTTTAGGTAATGGGAATAAATATAAAATTTTATGTTTTAATTACTTGTTTATTGATTAATTTTATTTGGAGTGTTACAATGAAAAGAAGTTCTTTAATGAAACCAAAAATTAACAAAGATATATTTTTAAAAAATAATTCTGATGGTTCTTTAAATGAAACATTAAAATTAGTTAATCAAACAATAAATAAAATATCAGTTAATTCAACTGAACAAGTTAGTTTAGATAGAAATGTTATGTTATAGAATAATATTAATTTTAAAAATATTTTAAAAGAAAACTTTCTTAAATTTTTAATTCTGATAATAAGAAAATTAATAAATACGTTTTTTAATTTCATATAAAAAAATTGAATGAACTAGATAAAAAAAAATTAAATAATTTAAATTTATAAATGTCAGAAGAATTACATTATTAAATAATAACAGAAAAGAAGTAGAAAACAAATAATAAAAATAGAAAAAAAAGATATGATAATGAAACAAAATATTTAGAAGAAACTGCAAATTGAGGAAATATATTTAGAGGATAGGAATTTGTTATTAATTCACAATCTAAAAATTAGCTCAAAAAATAAATGATAGGAAAAACCAAAAATTTCAAATAATGAAAGATATTTTTCTCATAATTAGATAACATTATTATTATTATTTTAATGAAATTAAAGATTTTAATGTTAATTCTACACAAAGTTTTAATTCTCAAGGAAATAATAATAAGAATGTTAGTTATGGTTTTAAACAAATTTTACAAAATTTTACTTTTTAAAAAATAACAATTCTGAATAGAAATAAAAAAATAAAATTTAACAAATTAATTATAATTTTAATGTTGAATCTAATTATCATTTTTTTCTTTCTGAATTTTTTCCCTTATTTAATAAACAACAAATAAATAAAAAAATTTAAAAAAAAAATAATAAAAATAAAAAAGAAAAAAAAGAATGTCAAATTCTGAGTCATCAGTAAATAATGGAAACACTAAAATAAAAGACGATTCAGAATCATCTAGTCAAAAATTAACATTATTAAAGAAGGGTGATTACTCTATTCATGTATTAATAGAAGAAGTGAAAAATTTAATAGAAATAGAAGAAAATAAACTTCCAACTCCAGTAGTGAAAATAACATGTTTCGAAGAATCAAAAAGAAGTGAAAAGCCAGATTCACCATGTGATTCATATAGTTATGAAGAACACTTTTATTTTGAAAAAACAAATTTAACTGTTGAACAATTAGATTCATCGAAAATAATAATTGAAGTATATGATTATAAAAATTCATCAAAACGTTCTAATTATTTTGGTATTTATGAATATGATATTGCTTATATTTACGATCAAGAAAATCATTCTTTAAGAAATTTTTGGTTAGCTTTAGCTAATCCTGAAAGCAATGATATGACTAAAGTAAGAGGATATTTAAAATTATCTATTTCTGTTTTACATGATAATGATCCTAGAGTTGAATTAGAAATTAATAAAGATTCTTATGATTGTTTTTTACCTTCTCAAATTAAAATGCAATATAAATTATTAAGTATTTATATTATGAAAGGAGAAAATTTACCTGATATGGATTCTACTTTTAAATTAAATAAAGTTAATAAACCTTGTGATGCTTTTATTGAAATTAATTATTTAGGTTTGAAAAAAAAAACTAGTGTTATTCAACAAAAAAATGATATTGTTGAATGGAATGAAATTATTGATATTCCAATTAGTATTCCTACTGTAAGTCAAAAAATAATATTTCTTATTAAAGATTATGATGTTGGAAAAGATGATTTAATTGGTTCTTTTGAAATTGAAGTTAATGATATTATTGGGAGTGAAAATAAATATAAAGATTTTACTTTTTTTGATATTTATGGTTCTCCTGAAAATAAAGATAGTAAAATACATAATTTAATGAATAAAAATAGTGAAATTGGTTCTAAATGGAATGGAAGAATTTTATTAAAAATTGATTGTTTTGATGTTGATTCTCCTCAAAGTCAAGTTAGAAAAATTGAAGATGAAAATATAATAAATTCAGCCAAGAATCTTGCAAGGAAAAAGTTATGGAGTGTTTATATTAAATTATATTCTGCTTATTATTTACCTAATGATAATGATAGTTATTCTATTGGAATTTCTATGCAAGATAATAATATTTTATTTAATAGTAAAAAAGCTAATAAAGGTTGTATTGATTGGAAAGAATGTAAAAATTTACAATGTCAAACTCTTTCAAATAATAAAAATGAATTACCTGATTTATTTATTTATTTATATAATAGTAAAAAAGAAGCTATTTGCTTTCAAAGAATTAAATCAAGAGAATTTCATTTAAATGAACAAATTATGGTTATTAAATTATTTCCTGATCCTTGTTTTGATCAAGTGAAAGAAATATATAAAAGCGGATTAATTAAAATTAAAATATGTATAATAAATAAAGGAATTGATAGACAAATTAATTTAAAATTCAGAGACGGTGATAGTGAAGATTTAGATAATAATGAATCAAGTGAAGATTTGGAAGAATTAATAAAATTAAATAATAAAAACAAAAAAAATAAAAAAGAATTATATTCTATTGTATGTGTAATATATATGAGTAGATATATAATAAGTTCTGATAGTGATGGAACAAATGATCCTTTTGTAACATTAAAATGTTTGGAAGTAGAAAAAAAAACAAATATAAAACATAATACAATAAATGGAATATGGAATGAAAAATTAATATTTGATGATATAGATATGGATATAAATAAAAAATCAACATGGCCAATTTTTTTACTTAAAGTATTAGATTATGATAATATAGGATCAGATGATATTTTAGGTTATAATTATGTTTGGTTAAGTGATTCTCATTATTTAATAAATAAAACAGATTTAATAAAACCAAAATGGTGTCAATTATATTTACCAAAAAGTAATAGACCTCAAGGAGAAATATTATTATCATTTTATATATTAACTAGAGAACAAAGAAGTTTATTTTATAATATTTCTTCTATTCCAGAAACAATACCATATTCTTTTGAAATTAATATTCTTGGTTTAAGAGATTTAAAACCATTAAGTTTATTACCTGTTAAAAAAGCATATATTAAATTTGATATGAATTCTTTAAATATTAGTGGTAAAGAAGAAGATAGTTTAAAAGAAATTATTACTTTACCTAAAGATTATGGAAGCAGTCCCACAATAAATTCAGTTAATTAAATTTGATTTAAATTTACCTAAAGATGAAATTTTTATGCCTGAATTACAATGCGAAATTTATGATCATTTATTTAGTGGTTTTATTAATCCTCTTCTTGGAGTTTTTTTACTTAATATTAAACAATTAATTAAAAATACTAATAAACAAATTAATGAAGATATGAATATTACTATCAATCAAGTTAATGAATTGCAAAATTCTGGAGTTTTTAATAAAAATTTACAAAGTAATTTAATTGATAATAATGAAAAAAAATCTGGTTCTTCTGGGAATTCTACTCATAATTTAATTGATGTTAATGATAAGGAAAATATAGATAAAACTAATAATATTATTGATGAAAATTCAATAGCTTTAAATATTAATAATTCAAAAAATAATAATGAATATAATCCTCAATTGTCTTATATTGCTAGAAATATCACCCATGTTTCTAATATTGATTATGATGATGATTTGTTAAATAAAAATAAACATAATTCAGAATATTTTGTTTTATTACCTAAATTTAAAAAATTTAAAATTCCAGGATTGAAAAAAAAAGAAAGTGATAAATTATATGAAATAGAAGATATTGAGAATTCACCTCCTTCAAATTTATTTATGGGAATAGGATATAATAAATTAAATACCGAAGAAGAAGATTTAAATGGAAATAAAATAAAAATAGATAAAACAAAAGTTGAAAATATATCCAAACATTATAGAAGATTTTATGGAGTTGAATTAGAAAGAGTTTTTGATTTAAAAGTTCAAACTCCTTTTCATTTATCTTATGTAAGAAGAGGAAAAGAAAAAGATTATAATGATGAAACTGCAATTTTTTCTGCAATTTCAGAAATAAATAATAAAATAATTAAGGCTTATCCTATTGTTGAAGATAAGAGAACTTATGAAGAAATTGAAAAAGATAAATTAGATGAAAAAAAAAGAAAAAGATTAGAATTCAAAGAATTACTTCAAGAAAATATTCTACCTAAAAATTTAAGAAATAGAGATTATGGAGTATTTAAATCAGTGATTAGAATAGCAGAAAAAAGTAAAATGGATGAATACACAAAATTAATAAATAATTATAAAAAAGACAATCCAGAAATTTTAAACGAATTAAAGAATATAACAAAATATGAAAAATTAACAAAAGCAATATTAATAAAGCAAGAAGTAATAATAAGATTATATATACTTCAATTAAGAGATTTACCAAATAAAGATATAGGAAGTGAAAGTGATCCGTATATAAAAATATATTTAGGTTCTCAATTAAAAATAAATGAGAAAGATAATTATATAGAAAATTCAAATAATGCAGATTGGTATAAATATTATGATATAATAACAGAATTTCCAGGTGAAAGTACAATAAAAATCGAAGTTTGGGATAATGATCCAATTTTTAAAGATGAATTAATTGGATCTACAAAAATTGATTTAGAAGATAGATTTTATCAATCTAATTGGAGAGATTTAAAATATAAACCTATTGAAACTAGAAATTTATATCATCCTGATTTACAAAATATTCAAGGTAATATTATTTTATGGGTTGAAATATTAGAAAAGAAAGATATATCAAACATTCAACCTTGGGAAATTTCAAAAGAACCTCAAAAAGAAATTGAAATGAGATTAATTATTTGGGAAACTGAAAATATGAAAAATTTAGATTTTGAAGGAACAAGTGATATATACATTAATGCATATATTAATCCTAAAATTAAACAAAGTACTGATGTTCATTATAGATGTACTGATGGTAATGCTTCTTTTAATTGGAGAATTGTTATTCCTATTAATTTACCTGATAAAAATTCTAATTATTTAAATTTACAATGTTATGATAAAGATATTTTCTCCAGTGATGATTTTATTTGTGGTTCTCAAATTAATATTACTAATCTATTAATGATACCTAAAGATTTAAATTTACCTATTAAATTTAATAAAGATTATTATTCTGAATGTTCAGAAAAAGAAAAAGAAAAATATAAAAACATAGAATTTTTAAGTGGAGATGATGAAAATAAATTTTGGGTCCAATGTTATAAAAAAAATGAAAAAGAAGGAAGAATTTTATGTTCATTAGAATTTTTACCAAAATGGAAAGCTGATTTATGTAAAGTTGGTTTAGGAAGAAAAGAACCTAATATTGAACCTTATTTACCTCCTCCTAATGGGAGATTTCAATGGAGTTTAAATCCTTTTAAAACTTTAAATCAATGTGTTGGACCCAGTTTTAGAAGAAAAATGTATTGCTGGATTTGTGCCATTTTCTGTTTGCTTTATTTAGCTTTTTTAATTCCATATATGATACTTCATTTCTTTGGACAAATTAGTAACCCTTTTAATTATAGAAAGTGAGTTTTTTTTATTTAAATAATTTTTTATTGTGTTATTTTAAATAATTGCTTTTTATTTTATTAGAATAATTACTCATACCAACATTTTATATAATAATCAGAAGAAACAGTTATTATAGTTTTATCTTTTAATTCAATGCAAGTATAAATATAACCATCATGAGCTTTTTCTTTTGAATAAATTAAATTTAAATTTTGTTGTGAATACTGATATTTTTCAATAGAATAATATCCATTTTTATCGGTAACAGAACATAAAAGTGATCCATCTAAGCATTTATAAACTGCATATATAGTTAATAATATAGAAATTATTTTTATTAGTTGATAAGCGATATTTTAATTAAATAAAATCTTTTTGTACTACTTCCTCCTCCTACACATAATATATCGTTTTCTATCAAACATAAATTTTGTCTAGTTTCAGAGTTAGTCACAATATTGTTTAAAGTTGCAATATTTGAATAATCTGTATTCCAAAATTTTAAACATTTCTCTGTATATAATGATATAACATATTTATTTTCATTTTCATTTTTATTTTAAAATATTACAACTTCCATTATTAATCATAAAATCAATATCTTTAATGCATTCAAATTGATTTAAAGTGTTTGGTTTCCATATTTTCATTTTTTTATCATAAGAAATTGAAATTAATTCATTTTTTTTAATTTCTATAACTTTATAAACATAGTTTGTATAACCTTTAAGATATTGTTCTATCTGATATTTATTATTTTCTAATAATTATATTATATACATTTGAGAATTTGATGAACATACGATAATTCTTCCATCTTCTAATTCAGTAAACGAGTAAATAGAATAATAGGAATAGTCATTTATTGATAATTGAATATCTAAAGAATCTTTGTTATATATATCTAAATATAGTGAACAAGAAACGATACTTCCATCTTTTAAAACATTTATATAATAAATTGGATTAGATTTTTTTATTTTTTTATAACATGTAAATTGAACATTTTTGATGTTTGAAATTAAAGAAATATATTTATTCCCTTCTGAATATATTTTTTCAAAAAGTTCTATTTTATTTGAATTTGTTGAATTTATATAATTATTTATATTATTTCTCACAAAAAAATTTAAATTATTTTGAGATTTTTGGAATTGTTCATTAAATAATATCATTTTTAAATATTGAATTTCTTTTATTCTTATTTCATTAAAATTATCAATAACAGAAACAATATCATTTTTCAATTTATCTAATCTATGAATTTGTGATTCCAAATCTTTAATTTCTTTTTCTAATTTTGTTTTCATCTCATCAGAAAAATTATATTCAGGTAAGAAAATTAAATCATGTCCTTTATGAGTGGAATAACAAAAAGAACAAATATTTTTTTACATTGTTGGCAATACCAACAATATGAATTTAAATGTACTCTACATAAACCATCATATTTTCTATAATTAGTTATATTATGTTCATTTTCATTAATATGATTAATTTGACAATTATGACAAATAAATTTATCACATTTTGTGCAAAAACCGAAATCTCCTTTTATTTCATGTGAATTTTTTCCACAATCTTTGCATTTTTCTTTTAAAAGTGAAAATTCATTATATTTTGATAAATAATCATGTAATAAAATATTTCCTGAATGACCTTTTTCACAAAAAAAATAATTGTTGGATTTCCATCTTTATATCTTATATCTAAAGAGCATAATAAATTACATTTTATGCATCTTGTAATATTATCAAAGGTAAAAGTAGTTGTTGGTGTATAATTATTTGTGTTAAGCATTTTTCAAGTGAAAAATAAAAAATAATAAAATAAAAATATTAAATATTTTTTTATTAATATAAAATAATTTTGGTTATATTATTTAAATGTGTGTTTTATTCTTCAAATATGTATTTTGTTTATATTCTTTTTTTTTTTGATTGTATTTTTTTGTTTGTGCTTTTTTTTTCTTGGAAAAATAATTCAAAAATGAAATTTTTGTTTATTGATTTTTTCTCTTTGTTTTCCAAAAAAATAATTTAAAAGGTATTTTAAAAAAGAAGTTGAAAAATTAAAATGAAAAAAGTCATAAAAAGTTATTTAATATATATAATAAATTATGAATCAAATTTCCTAAACACAATAATAAAGATATAAGAAATAGAATAATAATTACAAGAATAAAAATTTGAATCAAACTTAACAAAAAATTTTACAGAAATATCAAAAGAAGATGAAGAAAAAAAAACATATTATGAGCAAATGATGTTAGTGTGATATAACAAAATGATGGATAATATTTAATAGTTAAGAAGTAAAAGTAAAGATTTAATATATATTAAAAGTAAATATTGATGGAATATTTTTGGATAATTAAAATGTGTAAATATAATGAAGCGCCATTTTTGGAGATGAAGAAACTAAACTTTTTAATAAAGTTTTACGCTATAATGGTTATAAAAATTTAAATAAAAAAATAAAAGAAATTTTATTAACTTAAATTTGCAAATAAAGAAATATTTATTATATTTTTTCACTCTAATATATATAAACAAATTACATATAATTAATTTTAAATAATAAATATTTAAATATATTCTATTTTAAAGTTTAAAATTTTTTAAAAAATATAATTTTAAATTTTAGTTAATTTTCAAATTAAAGGTTTATTTGATTATACATCTTCGTATAAAAAGAAAGATTTTTAAAGGTAAAATATTTTCTGTTTTTACATCTTTATTTTTAATTATATTTTTTGTTTTTATTTTGATATTCAAAATGAATCATATTATTTGATTCTAATTATTTTCATTTTCCATTTCCAATTTCTTATTATGAAAATTTTATAAAATTATTATAAAAACAGATAAATAAATGTTTGTAAAAACATATTAAATAAAAAAATAAAAAGTAAAAAAAATAATTAACAAAGAATATGGATTCAATTAATACTGGATTTAAAAATCTTTCAATAAAACAAGGAAAAACTCAAATATCAAGAAATGAATATATAGAAAGTATAAAAAAAAGAAGAAAATTACCAAACACAAAAAGTTTTGATATATCATTTCAAAAATTCATAAATTTTTCAAACAAATTAAATAATATTGATATGAATAAAAATCTAAAATCATCTTCACATGAAAAAGAAATAAATATAAAAACTCCAATAACAAATATAACAAATAAACAAAAAGTAAATCATAAAAAAACAAATTCATTGACAATAGATTTAGATCCTCAAAATTTTAAGAAGAAAAATATTATAAAAGTAAATCCTCAAAAAAAACAAACTAAAATAATTTATAAAAATAGGAATAGAAATCATTTAGATGTTGTAAATTCAAATGAAGAAAATAATACTGATAATATTATATGTGAACCAATTATTATTAATGAAAATTTAATTGAGAAAGAAAAAGAAAGTTCTACTTTATCTACTTCACAAAGAACAAATCCAGAAAAAATAAATAATAATAATGAATCTTTTGAAAAATTAGATTCTATTATTATAAATAAAGATGATAATAGAAGAGCAAAATATTTTATTAAAACTGCAAGAAATAAATTAAAAAATAGTGTTTCTTCAATTAATTTTTTAAATTCAATTAATTTTTCTAATAATAGATGTTTATCTAGTAGAAATTTTAATAATAATTTTGATAATAGAAAATCAATTGAAAAAAATAATACTACTTCAAATTTTTTTCATAGAGATTTATGTTTAAACATTGAGGATTTAATTATGATTGAAGATAAATTTAATAAATTAATTAAAGCATTAAATGAAGAAAATATAAATTTTGTAAATAAAATTTGTTTTGAATGGTGGAATTATTATTTCAATTGTTCATTTAAAGGAAATTGTGATTATTTATTTAATGAACAAAGGAAAAAAAATTTAATTACTCATTATAATTCTCTATTATTAATTAGTATGATGTTAATATATGATTTATCTCTCAAATCCAAAATATTTTGTAAGATAATAGAATATATGAATAAAATAGTCATTATAAATTATCAAAGTTATCTTAATATTTGTTTAAGTTTAATAAATAGAATTAAACCTGAATATTTAACTAGTAAATGGGTTGATAGATTAAAAGAAATAATTTATTCAAAAACTTCAAAAAATACATTTTTAATAAGTTCAATAGAGCAAAATTTAATATCAATAAATCAAATATTATTAAAAATAATAAATACATATGGTAACAATACTAATATATTAAATCCGAAAATTCAAATTGTATATAAAAATTACTTAAAATATGATTCAGATTCAATAAATAAAATATTTATGGGAAATATAATATATATAGAAAATAAAGGAGGTTCAATAACCTATTCATCAAAAAAACAAAGTAATCCTTTATTTTCTTCATTTTTACCAAGTCCTCCTTTAAAAGAACTAACATTAGTTTTAGATCTTGATGAAACAATAATGTCATTTATATATATTAATGAAGATAATAAAGAAGGTCTTTTAAGAATAAGACCTTATTTATATAATTTCTTAAATTTAATTAAAAGTTATTATGAAATTGTCATTTTTACTACTGCAACTTCTAATTATGCAGATCCATTAATTGATAATATTGAAATTCAAAAAGGAAAATATTTTGATTATAGATTATATAGAGAACATTGTACAATTAGAAATAATGATATTATTAAAGATATTAGTTTAATTGGGAGAGATTTAAGTAAAATTATTATTGTTGATAATATTCAACAAAATTTTAAATTACAAAAAGAAAATGGTATTTTAATTAGTTCTTTTTGGGGAGAAGATGATGATGATAAAGTTTTACTTCAATTAGGAAGAATTTTAGTTTCTATTGCTATTGATATGATTGAAAATGATTATGATTTAGATATCAGAGATGAAATTAAAAAATATAAAGAAGATATTATTAAAAATGTATCTATTAGTTAATTCATTTAGGTATAAGTGGATTTTATATATTTATTTATTTTTTATCTCAGTATTATTTTGAGTTATTTTTTTATTTTTTTAATTTTTATTTTTATTAAATAATATAATATTTATTCAAGTGTAAATTTAACTTTAAATATTGTTATTTAAATACCCTTAAAATAATTAATATCATAAAAAAAGTTAAAAAAAAATATTATTATTCAAAAAAAAATAATTTCCCTCCAAAAAAGTATATAAAACCGAAAAAAAATTTAAAAAACATAATTAAAAACAATGAATAAAATATTTAACTATTTTATACCATCTTCAACAACAAATCCAAATTCATATGAAATTCCAAATTTGAAATTATCAGGCTCATTATACATAAAAGAAATAGGTAAAAAATTAGAGAAAATAACAGAAGAATGTACAATTTCACTGATAATATTAAATGAAAATAAATTTGAATATTTATTAAATATTGTAAATGATGAATATGAAGAAGGAGATGATGGAAATTGGAGCAATATGCAAATTAAAATTACTAATGAAGGTCATTTTAAATTTTTTATTAATTCAATGGGAAATGATTGTTTAATGTGGCAAAAAAATTTGAATTTTTTCATTTTTGAATTATTTCGTGATCCTGATATTATAAATAAAAAAGAAAAATTTTTTGATAAATTATCTGAGTTAATTTGCTCTAATGATTTTCAAATTGATTTAAAAACTGCTGAGAATGAAGAAACAAAAAGTCAATATATTATGCATTATGATGTTATCACTGATATTGAAAAATTTCTTGAAGATAATTATAAAGAATTTAGAGAAAATAAAGATGTTGATAATTTAATTAGTCAAATGAGTAATGTTCAAATTTCTTTAATTAAATTTAAAAATCTCTTTCCTAAAGCTACTGAAAAATTTTCAGGAACTGGAAATTTATTTAAATATAACAGAGAAACTGGAAATTCAGATTTACTTTTTGAAAATGGATTATTTAAAATTTATAATGTTGATATATTTAAATATTATATTGTATGTGAACATGACAATAATGTTTTAGTTTATACTCAAATAACTCAAAATGCAAATATTATAGTTTTTGATAAAGAAAAAAATATTATGTTTTGTGATGTTAAAGGAGAAAAAGGTAAAGAAACAGTAAATGCCTATTCTTTTAGTTTTCAAAATGTAGATATAGAAGAATTAAAAAGTATAATTCATAAATCACAATATGAAACAAGTACATTAACTCCATATGAAGATTTGTCAGAAGATAATAAAATATTTTTTGAAAAAGAAAACACATTAAATGAAACAGCATCTTTTTCAAATCAATATGATATTGATTTTGGAGATGGATATGAAAAAGAAGATAAAATTAATAATAAATTTACTACTCAAGCTTATTTATATGATAGAACTTTTGTTGCAAAAGATAATAATACTATTGAAGTTTTTAAACCAAGTAATGAATCAGGAGAATTACTTTCTGTTATGAATTTACCTTCAGTTAATGAATATAAAGGAAATAAA
Organism: Isotricha intestinalis; assembly: GCA_023807065.1. Lineage (NCBI taxonomy): Eukaryota > Ciliophora > Litostomatea > Vestibuliferida > Isotrichidae > Isotricha > Isotricha intestinalis. Next base: position 50,184 of record JAJJLU010000007.1, read on the forward strand.
ATTAATTTATCAGATGCAAAAATGTTTAAAAGTGATACAAATATGTTATTTTTAGATAAGAATAATAATAAAAGTTTATTTCAATTTGATGTAGAAAAAGGGAAAATTGTAGAAGAATGGGAAACAAACTATGAAATAAAAGATTTTACTCACGAGAAGAAATTCAGTCAAATGGAAAATAGTAATATAATAAATTGTATAAATCAAAAGAATATATTGATATTAGATAGTAGACAGAAAAATAAATTAGCAAATATAAAGGAATATAAAACAAATCCAAAATTCAATTGTATGGCATCAACAAATTTTGGTGGAGTTGCAATAGGATCTTTAAATGGAGAAATAAGATTATATGATGATTTAAAATTAAAAGCAAAAACATTATTAACTACTTATGGAGATGCAATTAGAGCTATTGATGTTACTAAAGATGGAAAATATATTTTAGCTACTTGTGATAAATATTTAATGGTTATTAATACTGTTAATCCTGAAAATGGAAATAATGGATTTGAAAAAAGATTAGGCAAATTTAAACATGGTCCTAAAACTTTAAAAATTACTCCTTTTGATGTTAGTAAATATAATTTACAATCTGATAATTTTACTCCTGCTAAATTTAATATTTCGAAAAATGAAGATGAAAGTAATATTACCACTTCTATTGGAGAATATATTGTTATTTGGAATTTTAATAAAATTAAAAAAGGAATTTTAGATCAGTATAAAATTAAGAAAGTTAATCAATTTGTTATTGGAAATACTTTTAAGTATAATAAAAATCAAGTTATTGTTACTATGCCTAATACTCTTAGAGTCCAAAATCAGAAATTTTCTGAATATTAAAATATTAATTTTTGGATTAAATTTTTTATATTTAATATATAATTAAATGGTTTATGAAAAATTTAACTTTTTTTTAATTTGATTTTTTTCAGTTTAAATTAATTTTAAATTATTTCAAAATATCATAATAAAAAAAATAAAAAATAATTTTTATTTTTTTCTCTTATCTTAATTTATTACACAAATAAATATGTCAGAAGATTGGGAATCATTGAAAGAGAAAGGAAACATATTTTTTAAATCTAAAAACTATGAAAGAGCAATAGATTTATATAATGAAGCGATTAAATTAGCACCAGATCAAGAAGTATTATATTCAAACAAAGGAACATGTTTAAAATGTTTAGGACGATTAAAAGAAGCGATAAAAGATTATAAAACATCATTAGAATTAAATCCAAAAAATGTAAAAAATTTAAAAAGATTAGCAAGTGTATATGTTTTAATAGGAAATTATGGTGAAGCACAAATAATATATGAAAAATGTGTTTCTTTAGAACCAAGAGATCCAATTCATAAAAATGATATTGATAAAGTGAAACGATTAATTCAAGATTATGATTCTATTGATGAATATGAAAAAAAAGAAAATTGGGAAAGAGTAGAAGAAATATGTTCAAGATTAATAAAAGAATCATCTGAATTCACAGAATTAAAATTAAAATATATAAAATGTTTAATAGAAAATGTAAAATTATTAGAAGCCATAACATATATTCAAAATAATGTAAAAGGAGAAGAAAAAATAAAATATGAAGAATTTGATTATTATGCAGCTTTAGCATTATATTATGACGGTCAATATGATAAAGCAAAAAAACAACTTTCTATTCTTCAAAGTAAATCAAGTGATAGTTCAAAATATAATAAATTAAAAGAAAAATTAAATGAAATAAAAACAATAAAAGATAAAGCAACTTCAGTATTTAAAGATAAAAAGTATGAAGAAGCAATAGAAGAATATACAAAATTATTAGATTTTGATCCTGATAATAAGAAATTTACATCAATAATATACGCAAATAGATCATTATGTTTTAAGAAATTAAATAAAATAACAGAAGCTTTAAAAGATTGTAATTCATCAGTAAAATTAAATCCAAATTATATTGGTGGATATTTGAAAAGAGGGAAAGTATATGAAGAATTAAAAATGTATGATGATGCAAGAAATGATTATTCAACAGCGAAAAAATTAGATCCATCAAATCAAGATGCAATAAATTATTTAAATAATTTAAAAATGATTGAGAAAGAAGTTAAAAAAAGAGATTATTATCAAATTTTAGGAGTTGATAGAAATGCAGATGAAAGAACAATAAAGAAAGCATATCATAAAATGGCATTGAAATATCATCCAGATAGAAATTCAGAAAGTGAAGAAACAAAAAAAATGGCAGAAAAAAAATTTATTGATGTTAATGACGCTTATAATGTTTTAAGTGATCCTAAAAAAAAAAGTATGTATGATCAAGGAATTGATCCTTTAAATCCTGAAGAACAAGGAGGTATGAATGTTAATTTCGGAGATGCTTCTGATATTCTTAGAATGTTCTTTGGGGGTTCTGGAGGTCCTCAGTTTCAGTTCTTTCAAAGTGGAGGAAGAGGAAGAAGTCAAGGAGGATTTTCAGGCTTCCCTGGCGGCTTTGAATTCACTTTTCATTAATTTTTCAATTCTATCAATTTTTTATTATTAAACATTATTTTTTTAGATTGTTTTCCTTTTTTTCATTTTTTTTTTAAAATTTGGTTTAATTATTAAAATACAAATTTAATTTTAATCTTAGATAAAATTAAAAATTATATAATAAATATATAATAATGAGTTTAACAAAGATAATAATTCATAAATGTTTTAATATAGAAAGAAGATATCTTTTTAATCATTTACCAGAGAAAATTTTATTAATTTGTAATGGTGAAACCGAGGCAAATATAAATCCAAATATATATTCAACAACTCCAAACAATAAAATAAAATTAACAAAGAAGGGAAAAGAAGAAGCAAATGAAATGAGTAAAAAATTACAAAAAATAATAAAACCAAAAGAATCATTAAAATTTTATATATCATCATATAAAAGAGCAATAGAGACATATGAAGAAATAGAGAAAGAATTAAAGAAGAAAAAATATATATTTAAACATCAAATTGAACCTCTATTAAAAGAACAAGATTTTGGAATGATGTCAAATATAAATAAAAAAGAAAGAGAAAAAAGACTTTTTATAGGAAAATTTTATTATAGAGCTAATGGAGGAGAAAGTGGATGTGATGTTAATAGAAGAGTTGAAGAATTTAAAAAAAAATTATGCGATGAAATTGAGTTTGGAGGAAAATATTATAAAAATATTATTCTTATTACTCATTCTTGTTTTTTAAGAGTTTTTATCATGAATTTTCTACATTTTGATATTGATACTTATCATCGTTTGGCAAAACCAAAAAATAGTGATATTTGGATTTTTCAAAAAAATAAAAGTTTTCATACTTTAATTGAAAATGCTTATTCTCTTAAAAATAATATTGAATATTATAATTATTGATTTTTTTATTTAAATATATGAATAGTAGTTTCTTTGGGTTTAAATTATATTTTTCTTTTTCAAATAAGTTTTTTCGGTTAATTTTTTTTAATTAAAATATACCATAATATTATACTAATTTATATAAAAAAGACACTTTAATTTACATTATATAACAACATTTATATTTTGAATTTTTTTTAACTATATTAATTTCACTCATATCACAATTATATTGTTTCCAACATTCAACTTGAATAATATCAATATTATCATTTATTTTAACTTTCTTTTTTTTTGCTTTATTTGCACCATCACTTAATTTACTTTTTTTTTTTGATTTTTCATTATATGAAGTTGAATTATTATCTTTTTTATTATTATCCTTTTTATCATTATTATCATATTTAATAATATTGTTATCATATATATTTGAATTTTTAACTTTATTATTTTTTTTTATTTCTTCTTCTGCTTCAATTTCTATATTAATTTTTATATTATTTGGGTCTATTTTTTCTTTATCTGGAAATATAATTTTATTAGAATTTTTTGAAGGACTTTTATCTAATATTTTTGACACCTTTTTATTTGGTGTTGATGGTGTTGAACTCATATATTTATTTATTTATTATTCTATAAAAAAAAATTAATAAATAATTTAAAGAAAAATAAATATTATAAATATTTATTTTATTATCAAAATTTTTATTATTAAAACTCATTAAAAAAAAAATAATTTTCCATAGTTAAATATTTATATATAATAAATACAATATAATTTAATCACTATTATAATAATATTGTTTATTACCAAAGTTTTTAAAATTATTTTTTTCTTTATCGAAACGATCTTTAAATTTAACTTCTTTATTATATTTAAAATGTTTTCTTTGCGTATTATTTTCATATAATTGTAATTTTTTCATAACATTACATCTTAAAATACTTTCTTTTAATTCTTCTTCATCAAACCAATTCTTTTTAATAATGTCATGTATAATTTCTTTAACTTCTTTTCTTTCGTTTTCATAAATATTATCATCAAAATCCATATTTAATTTTTTTTCTAAAAGTAAAGTTTGATGTGAAACAGAATTAAATTCATTTTCCATTTTTACCTTTTTAATTTTTCTTTCAAATAAACTTTCCATTATATATTTTTTATGTAATCTCTTATCATCATATATCATTTTTTTAATTACTTCATTTAAATATTGTTTTCCTCTTTTATCTAAATGACGATATAATTTTTTAGCATTATTTTTTATTAAATCATGTTCATCAAATATTTTTTCTTTATCGTCTTTTGTAAAATTAAATTCTTCATTTATTTTTTCAATATTTATTTTTTTTTTATTATTTTGTTTTTCATTTTTTGAATTTTCAGAAAAATTTTTTCTTTTAGAAATTAAATCTGAATTAATATATTTTTTAAAAAGAAAAGATTGTTTGTTTGCATCAAATTGAATATTTTTAATTTTAGAAATAATATTTTCACATAATTTCTTATGAAAAATTTTTTTTTCTTTAACAATGTTATTTGAATTTTTTGTTCTGAAAGTTGTAGAAGAAAAAGGTCTTAATCTAAAAGAATTACTTGAGTTATAATTTTTATTATTTGAAAGAATTGAATTATTTGTTGTTGTATTTGATGTTGTATTTTGAAAAAAATCAACACTTAAATTTTTATTTTTATTTAAAATAAAATTAGGATCAATTATTATTTTTTTTTTTTCTATTTTCTTTTTTATTTCTTCATTATTATTATTATAAATTTTCATTGGATTTCCATTTCTTAAAGATAAAGAAAAACTATTTAAAGAAATATCTTTTGTTTTATTTGGATTTTCATTATAAAAATTTAAATATTTGCTTTTTACTCCATTATAATATATTTTTTTATTATTTCTATAAAAATTTAAGCTTTCAGTATTAAAATTATTTTCAAAACTTTTACAAGTAGTATATTTCTTCTTTTGTTCATTCATTATTATTTCAGATTTTAATGTATTTAATTTTTTCATTTTCATTAACTTTTTATTATATTTAAATAACTTAGTAATAGCTTTTGAGTTTTTTTCAATCTGTATACCTTTTGTTAAATCAAAATCAAAATCTTTATTATTATTATTATATAATTCACTTTGATTTCTTTTTCTACTTTTTTTTTTGGGTAATTTTTTTTCTTTTAAATATTTTGGAGTATATAAATCTTGTTCTAAAAAATCTTCATTATCATAAGTATCAATAATTAAATTGGAATTTTTAATAGAATTTTTTAATAAATTTGATGTATTTAAGCCATTTTTACTTAAATAATTAATTGCTTTAAAATCTAAATTTGTTGGTGAATGAATCATAGCTTCACATATTTTATTCATTGATTGTACTAATTCTCCCATATTAGAAGTTGCTTTTGATGATAAAGAAGTAAATCTATTTAATTTTTTTTTATTTATATTTGTTTCTATTGTCAATATTGGTGGATGTCCTTTTGAAAGTTTCATTTTATTATTCTTTTTAGATTATTATAATATTAATTTTTAAATTAATATATTTTTTTCTTTTTATTGTTATTTAATTATTGTATTGTCACATTCAAAAAATATTGAGTTTTTATTTTTTCAAAAACCAATTTTATTATTAGAAAATTATGAATTCAAATAATAAAAGAGAATAATAATGATAAATATAATATTGTAATAAATTCAAATTGAATATGATAAAAATCAAAAAAAAAATAATTGTTCCAATTCAAAAAAAAAATCAAAAATGATGGAAGAAAATTTAAAAGAAGGAGAATTAATAATTAATAAAAATTTAAAATATGGGAAATTCAGTAGAAAAATAGAATTATTAAATTATGATAAAATATATAAAGAAAATAGATTTTATGGATTGAGATTAGGAGAGATAATAGAAGTAAAATATGATATAAATAATAATCCAATTTTAATAAATGAAGATGGAACAAAATTAATAGAATTATTTTCAAATAATGAAGAAGAAGAAGAAAAAAATTTTGAATTTGATAATTCAGAATATAAATATGATACAAAATGTAATAACAAAAATAAATTAAATTATATTGGAAGAAAAAGATATAATAAAAGTAATATATTAGAAGAAGAAGGAACATTAAATAATAATAGAAATGATAAGAAAAAAATGGAAAATAATGATGAGAAATGTCCAAATTGTAATTTTATATATTTTGAATTTATGGATTTTAATGAAAAAAATGAACATATTAATGCTTGTCTTAATGGGAATGGAAAAAGAAATATTGAATCATTTAAAAAAACGAATGAATTACTTGAAACAGAAAAAAATTTAGAATTAGAAAAAAATCCTAATTGTTGTCCTTTTTGTCATAAAATTTTTAAGAAAAATATTAAACAACATCAAAAAGCTTGTATTAAAAAATTTGATAATGATGATAATTAATATATTAAAATTATTTAAACTTTTTTTTTAAATTAACAAATATTTTTTTAATGTTTTTTGTTTCGAATTAAAGGTTAAAATTAATTCTTTAAATCTATTAAGAACAAATAAAATAAAATTAAATAATAATCGGAGTGAAAATTTCATTTTTTGGATTAAATCTAACTAAAATACCAAAATTACTTAAATTATATAATTCATCATTATAATCAAATCCATAATTAATAAAAGATTGATGTGTATAAGATGAAGCAAAATTAAGTGTAATAAAAGGATTAATAGATTTAGCATTGTCAGAATAAAATAAAACTTCTTTTGATTCTAAACCATTAGTTCCAATACCTCCTATTAATAAAATACCATTTTTTCCTTGTATTGAATATGGAATTGAAGACATACTTTGTTTTTGAAATAAATTCATATTTGTTGATGTAATTTTAAATTTTATTTCTTCCCATTTATTATTTCCTTTTTTTAAATCTATTTTTTCAATTGAAGTAATATATTTTTCTTTCTTTGCATTATATCCAAAAAAAACATATAATATACTTTCATTAATTAAACAAGGAGTAGCACCTTCTCTTTCAATATGTAAATCTCCAATTTTTTTACATTTATTCTCAGATAAATTGAAAGCTTCACATAATTTAGTAAAAGAACCAGAAATAAAAATAATAGAATTAATAAATGGAACATAAATTGAAGTATGATTAGAACGTTCTTTAATTAAATTTCCAATTTGTTTATATTCACTATTATTTTCTCCAACTCTTTGGATTCTTATTATTGATTTTAATTCTTTTGAATTTGAATCTTTTCCTCCACTTATATATGAATATGGAGGAATGTTTATATAAGAAAATAATAATGGAAGTTTTTGATCTAAATCTATTTTTTCTTTTGTATTTAATATTATATTATATACATTATAATATTTTGTATTTGGATAAAAACATGATAATTCTATTAAATTTCTTTCTTTATAATCTAAATTTTTTACTAAAGATTCTAATTCACTTTTTTCACATTTATTTTTATACTTTTGATATATTATTTTTATTTTATTTTCTTCATTTTTTAAATTATTCTCATCACTCATTAATTGATCTTTTACTGAATAAACTGGAATTGAAACACTTTTTCTTGATTCATCTTTATCTTTAGAGTCTTCTTTTGATATAATTTCATTTTTAATATTATTTAAAATATCTTTTTTCATTGATTCTAATAAAAAAATATTATCTTCATCATCGAAAATTTGCCCTTTAATAGGATTTAAATATACTTCTAAATCTAATCTTAAAAATTCAAAATTTGAAGAATCTTTTGAATCTTCTTGCATTATTCCTTCATTTAATTCATTTGATATTGATAATTGATTTTTTTCTATCATTGGAGGCTGAAATTTATCATTATCTTCATTTGATAAATTTTTTTTTATTTCTAATATTATTTCTTCAGTTGTTTTTGGCTTTAATTTTTCCTTTATTTTCCTTTCAAATTCTCTCTTTCTATCTGTTTCTTCTTCTTTTTTTTCTTCTTTTATTATTTCTTCCTTTTTTTCTTCGATTTTTATTGCTTTTATTATTTTTTCTTCTACTTTTTTTTCTGATTCTTCTTCTTTTTTTTCTATTTTGTTATTTTTATTTTCCATTAATTTTGTTTGAAATATTTGAAATGATGATATATTTTGAATTAATAGATTCTTTTCCTTTTTATTATATATTTCCTTTGTTTTTTCCCATTGCTCTATATTACTTTTTAGTTCATTTAAAAAATTATTTTTTATTTCTTCGAATTGTTTTTTTATTAAATTAATTATGTTTTCAATATTTTGAAAATTATTAAATAAACAATCATTCATAACTTTATTAAATACCTCTTCACTTTTATCCTTAATAATTTTCCCTAAATCTACTTTTTGCTGTAAATTATCCATTAAATATAAATAATAAACTAAAAAAAGAAAATAGCTAAATAAATGATTAAAACAAATAATATTATATTTCTTTTTATAAATAAATAAATAAAATGAATTAAATTAAACAATATAACAATAGTGTTTTTGCACAATTAATTCCTTCATCTAGTAATGTGATTGAATGTGGATTTTTTTTTATTTCTAATATTTTATTGTTTGCAAATTTTTTGATGAAAAAATAATTTTTCCTATTTTATTAGATTAATTAAAATATTTTTTCATTTATAATATTAATTATTAATAATTAAATTAAAAAAAAACAATAAATATAATTTAAGATGAATTGTCAAAATTTAAACTTTAAATTTCTTACTTTAATTAAGAATAATGGAAATCAAGAAAAATATTGGATTGATTTATTATTTGAAATTGAAAAAGAAAATTATATATTTGATTTTATAATATTTCTTCAAAAACAATTAACAATTTCCAATAATGAATTATTATATGATATTATTGATTTTCTTGTTGATTTTTCTTCTGAGAAAACTGTTAAATTAATTGCAAAAGACAATTTTTTAAATACTTTTATTTCTCGTCTTAGAAAAAATGCTGGAACAAGTATTAATTTACAAAAAAAAATCATTTTTTTAATTCAAAAATGGGGAATTAAAAATAAAAATTATCCAAATTTTAAAATCAAATATGATTTTTTAAAAAAAAATGGAATTGTTTTTCCTAGAATTGACTTTAAATTGATGACATATGATAAATATATAAATGTGAATTCTTTTAAAAATAATTATAATAGGAAAATAAATCAAAATAAAACAAACGGTGATAATCTAACATTTAATAATGTTAATTTAGGAAATGAAAATAAAAAGTATAATATTATACAATATGGAAATCCTTATTTGAATAATAGCAATAATAATCAAAATATATATAATGATATTATTTATAATGAGAATACAAAAGATCCTATTTACTTAAATAATATGAGTTCAATAAATAACAATTTAAGTAAAAGTTTATTGGAGAATCCAGAAAATATAAAAAATATATGGAGAGAAAAAATAAGAATATATAATGAATATATAGATGAAGGAAAATATTCTTTAAACTCTGATAAAATGAAAGAAGGAATTAATGAATTAATAGAAAATATATCTCCTATGGAAAATTTAATTATTCAATATTCAATGATAAATAATCATTTAGGTAGACATTATATAGTAAATATAAGAAATGATATGGAACAAACAATATATAGATATGAAAATTTAATGAGAAATAATAATGTAGAACCTTTTTTTAGTTCATTTGATGGTAATATGAAAAAATATAATATTAATAATCCAAATATTTATAATAATAATAATAATAATTCTTTGAAAAAAAGTAAAATTGAAATGATTAAAAATGGTATATATAATTTTGGAAATTTAATTAAAGAAAAAAGTATTAATGGATATGAATTTGTAAAAGAACAAATTAATAAGGAAGAAAAAAATGAAATTATAGAAAATTATTATTATAATCAGAATGAACAAGCTCAAAAACTTGGTCAATATAATCTTGTTTTTAATAAATCTAATAATAATGGGAATGAAAATGTTTTTAATAGTGTTAAAAAAGGATTATCTAAAATTGGAAATTCTATTTCAAAAGCTTTTAAATAAATTGAAGATTAGTAATTCTAAAATTAAATATTTTTAAAATTTTTTAATATCGACAAAATTTTGAAAATTCATTATATTATTTATAATATATTTATAAAAAAATTTTATTTCTTTTAATATGAGTGATGAAATTATTTATTTATCTTCAAGTGACTCAGAAGAAGATCAAAAAATAATAATTCAAAAAAATAATATGAATCTCAACCAACACAGCAATAATAATATTAAAAAAAATAATTTTCTCGGTAATAAAAGAATAAACAGTAATAATAATAACATTTCCATAATCAATCTTATTAATAATAAAAAAAACATTATTGATAATAATAGTATAAATAATAAAACAAATGATTTAAAAAATTCAAATATAACAAATAAAAATATATATACTAATACTCAAAATTATTTAAATAGAAACATGAATAATAATATTAATACAATAATTAATTTAAATAGAAATATAATTAATAGTAATAATTACTCTTTTAATCAAAACAATAATAATAAGATAAGAATAAAGAAAGATATAATCAATGAAAAAGTTAATGAAGAAAATTATGAAAAATATACTCTTGAAAATTTAAAAAAAAGATTTTTAACATTTAAAAAATCTTTAAGGAATAAAAAACCAAAGGATATATCAGAAAAAAAGATTGATGCTAATTTACCGATGTTTAGACAAATATTTAAAAACGCAGATTTTTGGACTTTTGTACAAGATATTCCTTTTAAACCAAAATATAATCCTAAAATTACTAAATCACCTATTAATAAAAGTTTAACTGATTTTGAAAATAATATTAATAATGAAATATGTAAATTTAGAATTGTAATATTTAAAAGAATAAAACATTTTTCAATAATTGGTTATATATCTAAATCAACAGGGGATAAAAAAATTATTTTAATTAGAAAAGAAACTGTAAATAATGATAAAATTGAAAATTTCTATATAAAAGAATATATTGGAAATGTGATAAATAAATCAGTGAATGATAATAATTCTTTAAATTCTTTTTTAAATGAAATACATAAAGAAATTGCCAATGATTCTTATTCTAAAAAAATAAATAAATAATATTTATTAATCTTTCAACCTTAAAAAAACTTATAATTGAAAAATATAAAAGTAAGAAAAAAAGTGATTATAGTTTATATTGATTTACATTAAGTTTATAAGATTTCAGAATATTTTTTATAAATTAATTGGAGATAAACTATTTATTTAAACTTATTCATTACCCCAAACAAATCTAATTAAAATATTTAAACATAAATATATTGAAATACGTGATTTAAAATTAAAGAATTTAGACTTTATTTGTTTTTGATTTTAAGATGATTTTTTATAAATATTATATTTATATTTCTTAAAATAAAAAACCATAGTTTTCCAATTATTTAATAAAACTTGTTCTGTAAATTGAATTTTTTTAAGAGAATTTGATGAATGTATTTCTCCATCTTCTTCTCCTAAAATCGATATATTATTTGAATCTGATTCAGAATCATTTCTTTTTTCATATTTACATTTTCCATTTTGGAAATAATCATCTATTGGAATTAAAAATATTAATTGAGATTTATTAATGTTATTTACAAAATGTTTTTCCATTTTAATATTTATAAATTAATTATTATTTTTAATTTTAATCATAGCATTTATTGAAACTTAAATTCCTTTTTTTTTTATAATTATATTTTTAAAATTTGAAGAATTGTAAACTATTGTTTTTAAAATAGTATTACATTAAAGAAACAACTTTTTAATATCCAAAATCCTCAATTTAAATCAAAAAATAAATTTTAAAAATGAATTAAAAAACGAATAAAAAATAAATTAAAAAAAAATTAATTAAAAAAGTAATAAATATGAAATTTCATCATCTAATAATCTTAATAATTGCAATAATATATATTTCATCTAAAAAATTAAGTTCAAGAAAAGAAAAAGACTCTTTAATAGATACAGTGAGTAACGTAACATCATATGTTGTGGATAAAGTTCTTTCAGATTTATCAAAAGAACTTCACAATGAAGTAAAAGAAAAAAAAGAAAAGAGAAAATATAATAAAACAAATTTATTAAATAAAGTAATAAAACATGATTCAATAAAAAATAATACAAATTATAGAAATGAACCAAATCATGTTATTGATGTATCAGTTTTAGAAAAAGATATTAACAATTTAATATCAGATAAGAATGAAACTTTAATGAATGAAGTTTATAATGAATCAGAAACTTTAAAAGAAGTATATGATTCAATTAATTGGACAGTTTTATTTGAAAATATGAAAGAATTAGCAAAAGAAGAAGAAGAACAAGAAGAACAAGAACAAGAAGAAATTATAATTCAACAAAAATCTCAAGAAAGTCAAAATAAAGAAGATGAAAAAATTGAAGAACCTGAAAATTCAATTAATCAAGAAGAAGAAATTATTGATAATTCTCCTTTTGATAATAATAAAATTTTAGAAATTATTCAACCTCCAAAACAAGAAAATAATCTATTTAATAATGAAGAGAATAAAGAAGAGGAATTAGATATTGTAGGTTTTAATATTAATAAAAATAGTCAAAGAGATGATAATTATAATGAAGAACCTGAGCAAAATTTAAATGATGGTATTCCTCAACAAGAAGAAAGTAGAGATTATTCCATTCAAGAAAGTAATGTTCAAGAACCGGAAGATAATATTCAAGAGCCAATTAATGAAGAAGAGAAAAAAAATGAAGATAAATATAATCAATATGTTATTAATGATATGGAAGATAGTATAAATGAAATAATTGAGAAAATTAATAAAGGAGAAGATATTACAAAAAAAGAACAAGAGAAAAAAGAAGAATATCCTCAAGAACCAAAACAAGAACTTCAAGTTCAACAACAAAATAAAGAAGAATATCCTCAAGAACCAATTCAAGAACAACAAGTCGAACAACAAAATAAAGAAGAATATCCTCAAGAACCAGTTCAAGAACAACAAGTTCAACAACAAAATAAAGAAGAATATCCTCAAGAACCAAAACAAGAACAACAAGTAGAACAACAAAATAAAGAAGAATATCCTCAAGAACCAATTCAAGAAGAAGAAGTATTTGAAATAATAAATCCTCCACAAACAAAAGAAGAAGAAAATGTTGAACAACAAAAAGAAGAATTATCTCAACAATTAAAGAAAGAAAATTGTAGTTGTCATAATATTACAGAAATAAAAGAAACCATTGAATCATTGTTAAATGATATGGTTATTTTAAGAGATGCTATGGAAGCTGATAATATAAATTTAAAAGATGCAGTTCAAGATTATGTTATTAATAAAGAAGAAAAGAAAATAACTGATTCAATTAATTTAAAATTAACAGGAAATTATTCAACTAAAACTGATGAATTAAGTGAAGGATTACGTAAAATTTTAAAGAAACTTGAATCTGAATGTACTTTGAAGGAAGATGCTGAAAATGTGAAAAGTTTTATTCAAAAAAAATATGGTAAAATTATAAATCAATTTCTCTAGATTTTTAAAATATTAAAGTAAAATAATATCTTAAGAATAATTTTTTTAAATCAAAATATCTTATTTTAAAAACTATTACAATATAAAAAATAAGATTAATATAATAATTAAATTCGTCATTTATATTAAAACAATTAAAAAGATTTTTACCAATATTAAATATTATTCAATAAATTTTTATTTATTTAACATTTTTTTTAATTTTGATTGTAATTCAAAAATTTCTTGATCTAAATTATCAATTTCTTTTTTTATTTGTCTTGGTCTATTTTCTTTTATATCTTCATCATCAAAATCATCTATATAATTATTTTTTTTTTCAGTTAAATTAATTAAATTTTCATTTTCTAAAGAAGATATTAATTGATGATTTAAATTATTATTTTCAAATTCATTAGATTTTCTATCTTCCAAATAATAATTATCATTTAAATTAGGGTTTGATTCTTTAATATATTCTTCTTTATAAGTTTCTTCAGTAAATAATTTTGGATTTATTGTTGTTTTTTTTAATAATCCTTCTAAATATTTTATTATTGAATTTTTATAATTTAATTCATTTTTTATTTCTAAAATATTTTCTTTTAATGGTTCTTTCTTTAAATTTATATTTTCTTTTTCTAATATAATAATTTTATTTTGAAGTTCTTTTGATAATTCATTACTTTCATTTAGTTTCTTTAGAAGTTCATCAAATTGTTTCTTATTCTCAGTTATTTTTTTTATATAATTTGTTTTTTCTTGTTCATAATTTTTTTGAATGCTTTCAAAATTTTTTATTTTTTTTTTTAAATTTTCATTTTCTAAATTTAACAATTTAACTTTATCTTCACATTTTTTAATTAAATTATTAAATTGATTTTCCATTTTTTTTCTTTTACTGTCATTAAATAATTTATTAGAAGAAGCATATTCATCATCAAATTCAAAATATGAAAATTCAAAAACATTATCATTTAAATTTGGATCAAATATCATTTTATGAAATTTATTTATTACATTATTCAAATCTGATATTATTTTTTTTTCTTCTGGTTTTATTTTTAAATCTGGAGAAATCATTTTACTTATTGATGAAAATTCAGAAGCATATTTTTTTATTAATTCAATAAATAAATTAACTTTATCTTTTATATCTATTGTTTTTTGTTTTAATATATATACTTCTTGTTTTAAGTTAATTAATTCACTATATATTATTTTTTTTATTCTTACTGTTTTATATCATTCGTTTCTATACTTTCATATTCTTTTTTCCGATTTTCTAAGTTTTTATTTATATTTTCATTCATTGGAACAATTTTTTTATTCTCTATTTTTTTGTTATATACTTTTAATTCTGGTTTATTTTCTAAATATTTAATTATATTTATATTATACTCTTTATATTTTCATTATCACTTGTTGTATTATAATTTTGTGATATTTCTTTTTGGTTTTCTTTTTTTATTTTTTGAATTGTTGAAGATAATTGAATGTGTTTTTTTCTTTTATTTATTTTACCTTTATTATTATTATATTCCATTTATTTATTTTTTTCTAAATTTTATACTTTTTCAAAAATTAAAAAAAAAATTATCCTAACTTTAATTTAATTAAAGTAAATGTCAGAAGATAATTGTCAAATTTTTATTTGTCATCTTCCAAAAGATATATCAAAAAATGAATTAGAAGAAGAATTTCAAGAATTTGGAACAATAAGGAAAATAGAAATAAAGAATAAATTTGCATTTATAGAATATAAATCTGCACAATCAGCAAAAGATGCAATATTAAAAATGGATGGAAATAAAGTATTTGGAAATAAAATAGTAGTACAAAATGCTTTTAAAGGAGAGAAGAAAAAAGATAAATCTAATAATTCAGAAAATTCATCTTATTCAGAGAAACCTTATAAAAGAAAAAATTTTAATGAAGATGAATGTTTTAATTGTGGTAAAATTGGTCATTGGGCAAAAGATTGTCCTGAAAAACATTATAAAAAACATCTTAATAAAAGATGTTATTATTGTGATAAAAAAGGACATTTAGAAAGAGATTGTCCTTTAAAAAAAAATTGTAATAGTTATAGAGCGAGTCAATATAAGAAAAGGAGGAAATCTTATTATTCTAAATCATATTCTTCATCTTCTTATAATTCTAGAAGTAGGTCAAGAAGTTTAAATAGTGGATCTTCTTATTCTTCAAAAAGTTATTCTTCTTGTAGTAGTTATAGTAGTAAATCTTCTTATTCAAGTAGTTCTAGTCAAAATTATAAAAATAAATATAGTAAAGATAAAAAAAAAAATAATAATAAGAATAAATTATCTAGTCAACAAACAAATCATATTTCTCAAAAGATTAAATTATCTTCTGATAAAATTAATAATTTAAATAATAATAATAAAAGTATTAAAGGTGATAAATAAAGATATTCACAATTATATAATATTAAATGATATTTAATTTTTTATTATATATATAATATTAATCCAATTACTTAAATAAAATAACTTATAAACTATTTACTTTGAATTAAAATTAAAAAAAAACAGATAAAAAAGTATAGTATGATGGAAAAATTATTTTTTATGTGTGTTCCTTTATTTTTAAAATTTAATGATTTTTGGAAAAAGAAAAGAGTATAATTGATTTAAAAGGATAATAATTGTTATATATTCTAAAATATTTAAATTTAATATTTATTTTTTTTTACTCTATTACAAAATAAAATAAAATATATATAATATTTTTTATTAATTTAATATTTATTTTTTATCTTTTTCCTCATTTTCATTTTCTTTATTTTTACTTTCATTTTCATTTTCATTTACATTACTCTCATTATCATTATTATTGTAATTTCTAGGAGAATCATTTCTATTCATTTTTTTACCATTTTTCTTTTTTTTTTTCCTTCTTTCACTTTCATTATTAGGATTTGCAGAATGAATTATGTTATGAATTTCATCTTTTAAGTTTTTTTCTTTTATTTCACTTAAAGACATATTTTGACGAATATTATCACTTCCAATTGTTGAAGAATTAGGAATTTTTTTAAATTTATTTTGTGGATTGTTATTATTTTGATTTATATTATTTTTTATTGCTTGTTCTTCTATTAATATATTATGATTTTTTTCATTTACACTTTCTCTTCTGTTTTTACATATACAATATATTATTATTACTATTATTATTATTAGTATTAATGTTATTGAAGTTATTGCAAATATTAATGTTGATTTTCCTAATTGTTCATTATTATTATTTATTGAAGAATTTGATGTACTTGACATTTTTAATTTAAATTTTAAAAAATTATATTAAAAATGGGAAGAAAATATTTTGTGTTGTTTTCACAATAATTATTAAAATTGGAGAAAATAGAAAAATATACTATTTAATTATAATATATTTAAAAAAAGAATTATTTTCTCATTATTTGTAAATATTTAAGTATACTATAATTAATTTTTATAAAACCAAAAAGAAAAAAGAAAAAAGGAAATAATGAAAAATAATTCACTTAAAAACACACCAATTGACAAAATAAAAAATTTTTCATATTATAATATAAATAATCAAGATTTTATATCTAATCAAGAAAATTTAAATATATCAAATTTTCAAAACTCAGATTTAAAAAATTTAAAAAGTGAAAATAAAAAGAATAAACAAAGTTTATTTTATATGTAAAATAAATATTAAATTAACTAATAGGGATATATCACCAAGAAGACTTTTTGAAGGAGAAACTTCATTAATTTCTCCAATAAAAGACATACACTTTAGAGAGACCCCGCTTAAAAATGAATTTGAAAATAGTCTTTTAAATCCAATGAATATTCGATTAGATTTTCCTTATGAAAGTATATTTTTTTATAATATAATATTTTAGGATTAAATGAATTTTCTTCTAAAAATTATGATTATAATAATAAAGAAGAATTTAAAGGTAAATCTATTAATTTTAATGAATTTGAAAATTATAAAAATTCAAATTTAATTAATCATATTCAAAAAATAAATAATTATGATAAAATATATAAACAAATTAATAATGGAAATAAAAATCAAAATAATTTAAATAAAAAAATATGTTGTACATGTACGAAAACAAATTGTATAAAAAAATATTGTTTATGCTATGCAAATGGGAAATTTTGTAAAGGATGTGAATGTATTAATTGTTTAAATACTCCAAAAAATAAGAAAGAAAGAGAAGAAAATAAAATAAATAAACCAATATTAAATCAAGAAAATATAATATGTAATTGTACAAAGTCAAATTGTTTGAAAAAATATTGTGAATGTTATAAAATGGGAAAAGAATGTGGAAATTTATGTAGATGTATAGGATGTCTTAATAAAATAAATATAAATTTAAATGAAAATGAAAATGATAAAATAATAAATTATAATCCATATAATAAATTTATGCCTCATATTATTTGTTATAATTGTCCTTTTATTACTGAATATATTAATATTTCTATTACAAATGGTATTATGAAAATTATTAGAAATAATTCTAATAATGAAGAAGAAATTCATAAAACTCCGAAATTAAGTAATAAAAAAAGAATGAAGGAAAATAAAAATGATTCTGGTAATTTAAATACTTGTTCTTCTACTATTAATAATTCTTCTAGAAGAAAAAAAAAATTATGTATTAATAAAAATGTGAAAACTAAAAAATTATTATTGAATTAATAATATTTTTATATTTTATTATTCTTGTTTTTTTATATTAGTAAATTATTTTTCATTTATACCTTTATTTATACATGATTTTAATGATGATGCAATGTTTAAATTCATTTTTGCAATTTGTTCATTTTCATTTTGAAAATATTCATATTTTCTTCTTATTAATATTTCCAAAACTAAAGTATCTAAAACTTGAAATTCAAAAATTCCTTTTTCATCATTTTCAAATAGAAAATTAAGTATAAAATTAACAATTTTTTTTTTATCTTCAGTTTTAAAATAAAATAAAATACAGCATCTTCTAAAATTTCTAGTATCAATTTCTAAAGGAAATCCAAAACCCATTTGAATAATATTTTCAATCATTTGTTGTCTAAAATTAAATCTTTTAATTTCTTTAATAATATAAGATTCAAATCCTTTAATATAAGTTTGAAAATTTGAAATTTCTTCTCTTTCATGTAATAAATTTAAAGAATCTCTTCCAAAATAATTAGGTAAATTTAATTCCATCCAAAATTTCATTTCTAAATTATCTAAAGGAATACAAACATTAATTAATGGAACTCTTTTAATATGTTTTGCTCTAATATATATATCTAAAGGATATGACATAACAATAAAATGAGCATACGTATCTTCTCTATAATCAATATATATATCAACATTTAATAAATATTTTGAAATTACTTTATAATTATTTACTTCTGTTTTAATGTAAAATAATATTGTTTCTATTGAATCAAATAATTCTAATTTGTTTCCTATTTCTCCTGTTCTAAATTTATCTGGATTTGAACGAGAATCTCTTACATTTTGAATTATTTTCTCTAATCTTTTTTCTTGTTGAAGTGAATATGCATATTTAATTTTATAAAGAGAAAAATATAAAGAACAACTATTTCTAAATGAAAAATTCTTTATTATTTGATTGTAATTTATATAAAATGTTGATCTATCTATTACTATAAAATCAGGAGGTGATGTATTATTTAAATTATCAAAAATTACTTGAATTTGAATAAAACTATTACAATATGGAAAATGAACTATTATTTTATCATATTCATCTTTATATTTTAAATTGCTGCTTTCAAAATTTGTTATTTCTATTTCTTCATCTTTTAAAAAATTCAAATAATGAGGAGGAATTTTTCCTACATTTAACATTAGATGTTTTTACTTCATATTATTATTTTTTCTATATTTTATGTAAAACAATTTAAAAAAATAAATATTTTAAACAAACAAAAATATATAAATAATATTATATTAAAATTATATATTGGAGCAATTTTTATAATTTACTATTATTTTAAATAAGAAGTTTCAATTAATTTATAATAAATCAAAGGTATATTTTAAATCATCAATAAGTTTAAATTATTTATATATATATATATATAATCAAAAAACACTTTTTAAATATTTGACATTTTCCAACAATCAATATTGTTATTTTTGTTCCTTAATTTCTTTTTATTAATTTGAATCTCATTATTATTTTTTTCAATTCTAAATCCATAATTTTGTAATTCTTCTTCAGTGAAATAATTATTTTGAATTTTATTATGAATAAGTTGAATAGAAGAATTAAAAGCAAGAATAATATTATTTCCACTTAAAACAGAAGTTTCAAAAAAAATCATATTATTTTCATCAGCCAAATTTTTTCCTAAATCATAATCAACTTCTCTATTTTCTTCTAAATCACTTTTATTTCCAATTAAAACTAAAAGAATATTTTTCGGGGCAAGATTAACACAATCTTTAATACAATTATTAATATTATTAAAAGTATTTAATTTAGTAATATCATAAACAATAAAAGCTCAAGCACTACTTTTATAATAACCTCTTGTTATACTTTTATAATTTTCTTGTCTTGATGTATCCCATATTTGAATTGTATAATTTGTTCCTTTATAATTAATTTTTTTATTCATAAATTCTATTCCTAATGTTACTTTGTGATTTGGTTCAAATTAATTTTTACTATATAGAAGAAGAATATTTGATTTTCCTACTCCACTATCTCCTATTATTATATATTTTATTGAATATGAATTTTTTTTCTGTCATTTTTTTTTATTTGAAATTTATATTTATTTAAATTTTATTGTGACAATTTATTTTTATATTATTTATAAGTTATTATTCTTTTTTATTATAAATCTATTTTTTTTTTGGGAATAATTAAATATCTTCTTCATTTTGTTCTTCTTCATTATTATTATTATTTTCAATGTTGTCTTCTTTTTCTTCAGGTTCTAAAAAAAGTTCATCTTCTAATTTTTTTTTATTTACATCTTCTTCATCATTTTTATGTATCATTGAAATTTCAGCAGAATCAAATAATTTTTTGCTTTTATCTACATTTATATTATATGAAAGAGGTAAATCATTCATATAATTATCCATATTTTGAGTTAAATTCGAATCTAAATTATCATTTTTTATATTATCTACTAATATTATATCAGGTTGACTTTTTGCATTTAAAACGCCCATTGAAACTAATTGATTTTTTTCTGCTTCTTGAAGTAAATCTTTATTCTTTACTTTTCTTAATTTTCTTAATTTTTGATCTTTTTCTTTTATTTCTATTTTTATAGGATCTATTTTTTTAGGTTGTTCAATTATTTCTTTTTGTAATGTTTGCATTTCTTCTTTCTCTTCATATTCATTTTCATTATTCTCTTCATTTTCTCTATTTTTCTTAAGAATTGAATTGTAAATATTCATTGTTGTATCATCAATTCCTAATAAATTTTTTTCATTTAATGCTTTATCTAAAATATTTTCAATTTGATTATTTATTTCATTTAATTTTTCATTTATTTCATAATTAATTCTAATTTCATATATTTTAGAATTCATAACTTCTAATTTATCTTCTTTTTCACCTAATGAATAAAAATAACTATTAAATTCATTAAAAGACATTCCTTTTTTATTTTTATTATATTTTGAATGAATTTCAGATAATAAATCTTCAATTTCTTTGTTTTCTTTTTTAGCTTTATTAACATAATCATAATCAATATTTTCATTTGAATTTTCTGATATTTTTAATTCATTTAGCATAGTTTTATATATTTCATAAATACTTTCATATTTTCTTTGAATTATTTCTTGTCTTGCAAAAGCATCTATAAAATTTTGATTTTGAAATTTTTTATCATAATCTTGAGAACTTTTAATATTTGATAAAATTTCACTTTGTAATGTTATTGCATATAATTTAGTTGATTCAATTAAATTATTTATTTCTATTTTAATTGTTCTATGATATTTATGAAATTTATTATTTCTGCAATTATTACAAATGAATCTTTTACAATTTCTACAATAATTATTTATTAAGTCGTTTCTACAAGAACATAAAAATTCTTTTTTTTTCTCTATATCAATTAAACTATATTTAAAATCATTTTCTCTGTTTATTTCTTTTATACTTTTTGATTGTTTTAAAACTTTAAGAAATATTTGATTTTTATTTTTGAAATATTCTCCAATTGGGTATTGACTATATTTTGTTATATCTTTATTTTGATATATTAAATTTATTTCTCCTTGAATTGGATAAAATAAAGTTTTTGTTAATTCTCTCAAATATTTTATTGTTTTATAAGGAACTATTTCAGAAGTTATTGATCTTCCAGAATATTCTAAAGTTACTTTTATTTTATTAAAAATTCCAGACATTATTTTTTTAAAAAACTGAAATTTAAAAATTAAAAAAAAATTAACATTTTATTTATGTTAAGTCATAAAATATTATGGATAAATATATTATTTTTTTTCTATAAATACATAATATAAAAAACTTTCTTTATAAAAGGTTTTATCAAAAAAATCCAAAATTATAATATTAATATTTAAAATTTATTGATCATACATTTGTTGATATCTAGGATAATTACTATTAATTCCTTTTAAATTAGATTTACCTCCTTTTCTTAAAGAACTTTTAAAAATAGCTTTTAAATGTTCTTCAATATCAGCATTATAAACTTGTGGTTTAAGTTCTGCAGGTAAATAAGGAGTATTATAAATACCAGGAATTTCTCTGGTAGAAATTAAATGATGTAAATTTTTTGCAATATTTACAAAATTTCTTCTTTGATTTTCTTCAATTTGTCTATCTAAATCATATTGTTTCTTTTGTGATAATTCTCTCATTTCATTTAATGTTTCTTCATTCTTTTTCTTAGTTTCTTCTAACCATTTTCTATTAGCATAATAATCCATAACATTCTTTCTACATTTATAACCTTCCCAATGTCTTTGAATAATACTAACTTGATATTTATAAAATTCAGTCATTATATTATCATTTTGTTCTGCTACTTCTTGTTGATGATTTGCTCTTGCTAAATATCCTCTAAATGCTTTTTGTACTTCTAATGCTTCTGCTTTTAATATTAAAAATCTTTTTCTACATATTAATCTTCGTGCATATTTTTGAAATATTATTGCTGCATTTAATTCTATTTCTCTATTTTCTTCTTTTGAATTTAAATCATTGAAATAACTTTCTATTAAGTCCTTTCTTATTGATTCAATATTCTCTTTATATGATGACATTTTTAATTTTTGTTTTTTTATTTTTAAGTTATTTATTTTATTTTTTATTTCATTCATCTCTATAAATAAAAATAATTAATGTTTATTATAAATAATAGTATATTTTAAATAAAATGATTGAAAACAACAATAATAAAAATTCTATGAAAAATACCAATGATTTTAATTATTGTTCTTTTATGAGTTTTATGAATAAAGGGAATGACAAAAATATAATGAATGAAAATGACTTATTAATTAAAATCATATGCAATGTTTATAATAAGAATTTAAATAACTACAAACAAAATTTTGAGTTAGCCACAGAATTACTAAATATAAATAAATACAGTGTAAATAATACAAAACAAAAAAATATAGAATTAATATATAGATTAGTAAATATAATACCTTTAATAATGAAATGTTTTAAAGAAAATTTACCAAATTTTTCTGTTTTAAAAAAGAAATTTGAATCAAAGAAAAATATAATTAAAAACGAAGCTTTAGAAGAAGAAATTAAAATTGCATCTCAAGAATTATCAAAATTATGTGATGGAATAATTTCCTCATCTTCTGATATAATACAAATATTCAAATTACCTTTATTAGTAGTTAATAAGTATACACAATGTAAATTTAATATTATTCAATTTCAAAAAGAAGAATTTTATAATTTATTAATTAAAGATAATTTTCTTTGTGAATTAAGAAAAGATTTTGAATATGTTGATAAAATAATTGAAATATTAAAGAAAGATTTTAACATTGAAAAAGAAGAAAGTATAAAAATAAAAAATATTTTAAAAGAAGAATTATCAAAGTATAATATAAATTTTGAAGAAAAGGAAAAGGAAATTATTATGGATAGAATATGTTTTTATATTCAAAATGTAAATAAGAAATTTGAAGAAATTGATATTGATGATTTAGTTAATTATATAAATGAAAAAGATGAAAATAAAACTAAAAAGAAAAAAAAGAATAAAAAGAACAAAAAGAAAAAAGATAATATAATTAATGATAATATAATAAATGATAACAATAATAATTATGAGAATAAAAACAATTTTATTGAAAATAAAAATAATGAAGAACAAAAAATTAAAGAAAATGATGTCGATGCAATTGAAGAAATAAAAGAATCTTTTAGAAACGCAACAGTTAATGCTCAGAACATTTGTAAAATTAATGGATCATTTTCAAAAAAATGGGTGAGTAATTTAGAAAATCATAAATAATTGAATTTTTAAATGTTTTGAATTAAATAAGATAAAAAGTCAATTTTTAATTTTTATTGCCTTATAAAGAAACTATTATTAATTTTGAAAAAAAAATATTTTAAAAAATTTAAATCAATTTAATGTTTTTTTTTTCCTTAAATGATGAATTTTTAATACTTTAATAAAATATAGATATTTTTATTTATATACATAAATTTGAGTAAAAATATTTATTTAAATCAATTCGTTTTTAATGAAAACTAAATAAAAATAATATTTCTTTTAAACTCAAATAAAAAATAAAACAATTCAATTTACATTTTATTTAATATCATTTTGCCATAAATTTTTTACCATTTACATAAAAATAATTCACTTATTTACCTTTTTTACCATACAAAAAATTGTGATTATATATAATTAATAAAACTAATTCAATAAAAAAGCATTATTACGAATTATTATTTTTATTTGTATCATTATTATCTAAATGAGGTGAAACAATACTTTTCCATTTAATAATTAATTTCCTATCATTTAATTTAAAAATATTTCTGTCAACTTCTTCAGCTAGTTTTTTTTTATAATCATTTAATGATAATTTCAAAGCTTTTTGAATAACGTAATTACCAAAATTATTTTTCATTACTTCAGCAATTCTACCATTATTACAAATTTCTTCAATGTATTCTTTTAAAATTAATTCGTTTTTCTCAATACATCTTTCAACTACATTAGATGAATATTTTGACATTGATAATATAGTATATTTATTATGAAAATTAGATAATATTTCTAAAATTTCATTTATTTCCCATTTTTCAATTATTATTTGAATTACATAATTTCCATATATATGTTGAATTAAATTAATTGCATTTTCATTTATAATTTTTTTTAATTTTTCATGAATATCTTTTTTATGAGTTAAACTTAATATTTTTTTAACTATACAAATTCCATTTATGTGGTTCGCTAAATATAAGAAATTATTTGAAACATAATTAAAAATAAATCCTGTAAATTCTTCTTCAAAACAAGAAATAATTTTTTCAAGTATATGAGTACCATAAGTATCATAACAAAAATCAGAAATTGAATCTTTAATTGCATTTATAATAATTTTTTTTTCATTTTTAGAACCAACTTGTTCGATTATACTTTGAATAGGATAAGTTCCAATATTATTTATTGAAATTTTTGTTAAAGAATCTTTTATTGATAAAAGAAAATCAATTCTATCTTTTTGATTTAAAAAATTAAAAAATTTTTTACAAAAATAATTTGCATATGCATCTGTAATTAATTCTGTTAAATAAGGACATATTTCTAAAAATATTTGATGAATTATTTCAGAATGAGTATTTTTTAAATAATTTTGAAATATACTACTTCCTCTATGAGTTTTTATTATATTCACAAAATTACCTTTTAATTGTATATAAAGGGAATAATCTATTTTTTCTGTTTTTGAAAGTGATTGATTTAATTCATATAATAACATTTCTACTTGCATATTTGTTCCTTGAGGAATTAATGTAGTAAAAAATTTTTTATGAAATTGTTCATTATTTAAATTATTATTATTATTTAATATATTGGATTTATTATTTAATATTCTAAATGAATTATTATTCATATTCATTTGTGGTAAATTTAAATTTTTATTATTTGGAAAATAGTAATTGTTTTTATTTAAAGAATTAAAATATTGATTTAAATTATTATAACTTTTAACTCTTTTTACATTATGACCAATATTTACATTAACATTTATATTGAAATTATTAACTAAAATATATTTATCGTTATTTAAATCATAAACTGTTTTTTTCTTTTCATCTTTCATTAGAGAAGAATTATTAATACTGTAATTTGTAGAATTAAAAGATGATCTCTGATTATAATATTTATTGTTTTGACAAAAAGAACTTTTACAATTATTAATATTTTGGTTAAAAAATTTATTTACATTTCCAAAAGAATAATTTGGAGAAAATAAACTTAAATTAGTTTGATTACCATCAAAATAACTCCCGATGTTGTCAAACTTTTCTTCTTCTTGAAAACTTACAGTTGGAAATTTTTTTTCATTTCTTTGATAAGGAAATAAATTTGATTTTAAATCAATATCTTCACTTTCATTAATATTATTAAATAAATTTATAGAACTAAGTTCTTTTTCTTCAGGCATATTTATTATTTGTTCATATGATTTAGATGATGAATTATCATCACTAATATTTAAATTTAAATCATCACCATCTTCATCACCCATTATATCATCTAACATTGTTTCTATTTGATTCTCTAATGCTTCCGACTGCTCTTTTTCTTTTTTTAATTTTATCATGTTTATAGTGTCCTTCCCTTCTTTATTGCTTTTCATTTTTTCTTTTTTTATTTTTTTAATTTTTTGTTTTTGGATGTTGTTTATTATTTATTTAACTATCATATTTAGTGATATAATATAAATTTAACATATACAGAATAAAAATTTATTATTATTTATTATGTTAGTCAATTAGATAATATTTAACTTCTGTATATTTTTAAATAGTTAATTAATTTTAAGTTAGATTATCATTTATAAAGTAAGAAAAATACATAATGATCGCAAAAATATATTTTCTATTTATGTCACTTTACTCTCAAAAAAAATTATAAAATTTATTAATAAAAAAAAAATATTAGATTTTTACAAAAACAAATTTTTTTAAAAATATTTACTGAGAAATAAAGAAAAAAAATATTTAATAAAATTAAAGAAAATAAAAAAAATATAAAAAGCAAAAAAGAAAAATTGGGGATTGGGGATTGGGGATTGGGGATTGGGGATTGGGGATTGGG
>JAJJLU010000008.1:0-76662 GCA_023807065.1 Isotricha intestinalis
CCCAATCCCCAATCCCCAATCCCCACTAATTTATCTCTCATTTTAAATAGATTAATAATCTAAATAATAATTTTTAATAAATATTAGATAAAATAATTATTAATTCGAACATTTTTATAAAACCTTAAAAAATTAAATATTATAAAAATGAAAAAAATATCACTTTTCATCTCTTATTTACATTTTCATTTTCAATAAATCTAATAGAAAAATCTTTAAAAATAAATTATGCAGTAAAAGGTATTTTACTAAGTGAAGGATTACAAGAACACTTGAGGAAAAATTTAATAGTTTCTGATCAAGGTTTTCAAAAAAAATAAATGAAATGATAGAAGATATTAATTATCAAGATGAAATGGCTTGTCATTTCGATTATAAAAACAATCCAGGAAAAAATATTAGAACAATATGTTCTATGATTTTGTTAAAACCTTTAAAAGATAATGAAAGATTTTTTAATTTTATTATTTATCATTATGAAGCAGTTTTTGTTGCTCCACCTATAATTAAACGTAAATGTATAACTTTTCTTTTTATTAAAAATTGTAAAAATATTAAAATTGAACAAACTATAACTGAAAAACAAATTAACTTTTATCTTGAAAAAGTAATGAATCCTAAAATTTATAATCATGCTCAATTATTATTACCTAAAGAATATAAATCTGAATTTTATGAAATTTTTAAAAAAAATATTCCTATAAAATTTTAGGATATATTTAATTTTTTAATATTTGTTAATATTGGAAAAATTAAAAATTCATAAATTTTACTATTTTTATTTGATTATAAACATATAAATTAAAATAACCATCTTTGAAAACAAAAAAAAAAGAAACTTATTAACATAATTCAAACAACAGTAATTCTAAATTTTTATAAAGAAAATTTTTAAAAGAATTGTGATTTATACTTAATTATGATTAAGATTTAATTTTAAAAATTTTAATTGGATATAATTTTTTCAGAAAAATATTAGAATTATACTTCAAGTAATAATAATCTTAATAATCTTTCCATTAAGATAATTTACCAAAAAATAATGGTTTTTATTATTAAAATTTCTGGAAAAAAGAATTAACGAAAAAGATAAGTCCACAACACCATAATTTTATCTTTAAAATAAAAATAAATTATATTGAATTTCTTTTGAAAAATTAATTTTTAATGAAATTAGAATTTAAAAACTCAAATATTTATATATTAAAATTTATAATTTTCTAAATTATATAAAACTTATTGAAAATAACTTTGGAATATCCATAAAAAGAAAAAATATTTATTGTTTTTTTATTTTTTAATTTATTTTATTTCTTATTTTAAATTTAATAAAGATTTAAAAAACTGTGATTCTTGATAAATTCGATAAAATTTAGAATTATTTTCAGTAGGTAAATGAACTTGTCCATTATAAACTTTAGGAACTATTTCTTTATTAACAAATTTTTTGATTTCATCATTAGTAACAGAAGGGTAAAATTTCACATTTTTACAATGTTTAAAAAACAAAAATTGTTTACATTGACGTAGAAATAAAGGAGAAAACTTCAATAATCGCTTCATATTTATAAGCAATAAATTGATAATATTTTGTATCTTCTTTTAATCTATTTATTATTGAGAATACACTTTTTATTGTAATAGGTTTTCCTGGATTGGAATTTATATCCATGTTATTTATAAATTTTTGAATTAGATATGGAAAATCCAATATAAATTCATCGATCGCTTTTTGATATTTATTATCAAAACCTTTTAAATTACTCTTAAAATGTTCTTGTAATTTTGTTTTTTCTAAAATACCATTTCCTGAATAATTGACTTTTAAATATTTTGTTATCATTTTTGCTGAAAGTGAAAATGTAAATAATGTTAATATAAAGAAAAGTGATATTTTTTTCATTTTTATAATATTTATGTTTTTAGGATTTTATAATATTCTTTTTTTAATTAATTATTTTATCAATTTATCAATTATTGAATAAAGAATTGTTTATAAAAAAATAAATTGTTTTTTTAAAATAAATTCTATTATCTGATCGGTTTAATAATAAAAAAATTAGTTTTTTTTTTTTAAAAAATAAAAAATAAAATAATTGTTATTGAAAAATGAAAAGATTAAAATTTAAAATTATTTTTTTTAATGATTATTATTTCAATATTAAAGTTAATAATTATTAAATAGTCTTTAGAAATAAAAATAAAGAAAAATTCATATTTGAATAATAAAAAAGAAAATGTGTGTACTTTATTTGAAATACAAATTAAATCAAAAATATATTCTTTATTAACAATGAAATAATTTATTATATTTATACAATCATTAATTACAAAAAAATATATATATATACCTTAAAAGTAATTTTATAAAAATGAAAAAAATATCTTTTTTAATCTTATTATCATTATTTACATTTTCCCTTTCAGAGACAAGTTTAATAAAATATTTGCAAATAAATTTTTCAGGAGTTGGAATTTTAGAGTATGATAGTTTTTCAGAACTTGCATTAAAAAGCATTAAACTACCAAAAGAAGATATTAAAAAATTACAAACTATTATAAAAGACCTTAAAACAACGGACTCTCAAACTTTTAATGATAATTATATTTCTTTTAACACAGAAAAAGAAAATAATCAAATGTCTTTAATATCAGTAATAGCAGAAAAATTAAAAGGAGAAGATAAAAATTATATAATTTATTCAATGTTTAGTTGTAAGGTAAAGATTTTAAAACCACCTCGAATAAATCGTGTTTGTAAAAAAGTGTTCTTTGGAAAAAAATGTAAAGATGTTAAAAGTCCTTCTCCCATTACCAGTGATGATATTAAAAAAGTTGAAGAAGAAGTAAAAGTTAAAGTTTTTGAGTCTGCAAGAGTTGATTTGCCTAAAGAAAATTATGAAAAATTTAAACAAATTTTAAGATTTAAATTTCCAAAAGTTAAAATGTAATTTTTCGGCAAATACATTTATTTTATCTAATATTAGTAAAAAGTGATTTGTCTTTTATTTTTTTTAAAAAATAAGAAATCTTAAAACTTAATGAAAAAATTATATTTTTCATTTTAAGAGTAAATCTTAATTTTTATAATTTATAAAAAAGATCAATTAATTAAAATTAATAATCTTTATTAATTCTATTATAAAATAAAAAATGAAAAAAACTTCACTGTTTATCTTATTAACATTATACATTTTCTCTTTCAGAATCTAACATTAAAATCCGTTTTCAATCTATACTTGCATTAATTTGAATAAATGAAATTGATAAAGTCTTAGATTCCATAATAAAAAAATGAAGCTTTCAAATTTAATGATAAAACAAATTCAAGATTGTATGTCAGCTATGCCATATGATGAGTATAGGCATTCTGGAAATTCATCTTCATCAATAACAAATAAATTAAGAGAAAAAAAAAGAATTTAAAATTGAAGCAGAACCTTTAAAAATAAATAAAAAATATGCTCTTAATTTAGTGTATGATTGTGAAGCAATTATTGAAAAATCATCTAAATGAGAACGTAAATGTAAAAGTGGATTTTTAGGTAAAGGAAAAAATTGTAAATATGTTGAAGTTGCTCAATCATTTCCAGAAAATGAAATGAAGGAAGTTAATAAAGAAATAAGAGATAAAATTATTGTTAATGCTTTTGTTGATTTACCTAAAGAAGATTATGAACTATATAAACAAATTTTATGTTTCAAATTTCCTCAAAATAAAATTTTGAAATAAATCTAAATTATTAAAATAATAATTTTAATAATCTTTCCAAAAAAAAATTATATCATTTACTATTATTTGATTTTTTATATTTTAAATGATTTAATATTGTTTTTTATATCATAACATTTAAAATTTAAAATTAAATAAAAAATTTTAATTTAATAAACTTAAATATTTTTTGAAACAACAATTAGAATAAGAAATAATCATAAATGTCAACAACTCAAAATTTTCTTTCTCAATCTCCAATTCGTTC
The DNA here is from genome assembly GCA_023807065.1 of Isotricha intestinalis. Lineage (NCBI taxonomy): Eukaryota > Ciliophora > Litostomatea > Vestibuliferida > Isotrichidae > Isotricha > Isotricha intestinalis. The sequence continues at coordinate 3,981 of JAJJLU010000008.1, forward strand.
ACCAAGAAAAAAGAAAAAAATAACTCAAATATTAAAAAGTTCAGTTAATCTTCGTCGCTTTGAGCATTCACGTCCAAGTATTTTTAGTATAAGTAAATTATCAAAATTATCTTCTCAATCAAGACATAATTATCCAAGATATCAATGGTCAATTAAAAGAGATGAAATATTAATAAAAGAAGTTTCTTCAATTAAAAATAATTTTATTCATCAACTTCAAAATGCTTCTTATGGTAATATTATTATTCTTTTTCAAAAAAATAGAAAATATATTAAAACAATTAATATTATTGTTTTTATAATTGATTTTGTAGTATGTTTTTTATTAATTGTAAGTTATAATTTATTCATAAATAATAATATGGAATTAAATAAAAAAATCAACACTTTTAGATTATTTTCAGGTTTTTTATCAATTATAAATTGTTTTTTAGTAGTAATTAGACTATTTGTTTTAAAAAAAATTAGATTAATAAAATATGTTTTAAATATTAGATTAACTTATCCTCCAAGACATTTAAATTATTTCAAAGTATTTACTGAAATATTTATTCATTTGCTTTTTCCTTATCCTTATTTTTCTTTTAAAGTAATGAAAAGATTAAATGATTGTAATATTATTTATTCTTCTGATATGTTTTTATTTATTTTAGGTTTTTTTAGACTTTATACTTGTTCAAGATTATTTTTATTAACACTTGATTTTCGTTCTATTAGAGTCTGGAAATTGTTTAATAATAAAAAAATATTTATATTTAAATTTAGATATTTAATTCAAACTCATCCAATATTAATTAATATAATATTAATTGTTTTATTTTTATTTATTGCAACTTTTTTTTTTCAAATTTTTGAAAACATTGAACAAAATCAAAAATTAAATTTTTATAATACATTTTGGTTACTTAGTCAAACTATTTTAAATTGTGGTTTTGGTGATTATCAAATAAAAACTCCAACAGGTAGAATTTTTATTTTTATCATATTTTTTTTTGGATTACATTTATCAATTTCTTTAATATTATCTATATTAAATTTACTTGATTATCAAACTGAAAAAGAAATAAAAGCATATCAACAAATAAAATTAGTTTATAATAAAAATCAAAAAAATACTTTTTATAGTATTTATTTTGAACATTATTTAAAATATAAATTAATTAAAATTAAAGATTCCTTAAAAACACATCAAAAAATTGATAATTCAAATGTTTTAAAAAAAATAAATATAAGTTTAGCTTTAAAAGTTCCTTTATATCATGATAAAGATAATATGATTTTTAAAATTCTTTCATTAAAGAATCATTTAAAAATTATTAAAGATAAATATTATTTAAATGTCTTAGCAAAATTAAAAGTTGATCCAACTTTTAATGATTTTTTTAATTATGTAAAAAATAATTTTGATGTGAGAATGAAAGAATGTATTTTAAAAACAGAAAAAAATATTGAAAGTATAATAAATCTCCATACTTTTTTTTGTGATAATATTACAGGATATTATCATAATGTACTAGAAACATATTATCAAAGTAATAGAATTACAAATCTTATGTTATTAATTTTTTGGACAGGAGGAAGATTTAATATAAAAGATTTTGATGATTTAGTAAAATATAAAGTAATAGCTTTAAAAGAATTTGATTTAAAATATAGAGAATTTAGATTAATATTTTCAAAAAATAAAAAAAGAAAAATTGTAATGGGTAATGATATGAAATTAACTAAAGTAAGTAAAGAAAGTGATTTAATAAGTGGTTATGGATATGATAATTTTATGGATGAAGGTTATGATAGTGAATTTGATTATTATGAAGATTTTGAATTTGAAGAAGAAGATGAAATGAATGAAGTAAATCATAATTATATTGATAAAAATAGTAGTGAAGGACAATTTAAAAATATTTCTAACAATTAAAATATATTTTGAGATGTTTTTATTTTTTATTTTGTTGTTATATTAATATTTATTTATTGTATTGTATATTAAATTGTATATATAATCTTCAAATTTTTTTTTTATTGTAAAATTTCTAAATTTAATTTAATATATCAACACATAATTAAAGAAAAAAAAAATAAACATAAAAAAAATAAATTTAAGACCCGTTAAAATCCAAAAAAAATACTCTAATTTTTATTTATTACATTTTAAGAATTAAAATACAATAATTTATTTTTCTTCTAATTCTTTAATTTCTTTTATAATTCGATTAACTTGAATTTTAGTATCTTCAGGATCATCAACATGAATCCCTCTAGTGATTCCATCACATACAGCAATAGAATAATCATTTCCTCCAACATTAGTTTTATCTCCAAAGAAAATAATATTATCATAATCTTTAAAAAACTGTAAACAATATCTTTTATCCCATCCATTAGGAAATAAATCAAAAGAAATTTGTCCTCCAATAACAGAATGAACATTAAATTTCTTTTCAAAAAGTTTATCAAATTCTTCTTTAAATTTTTTTAAAATATGATGTTCTTTATCATATTCCATAAATTTAGTCCTTTCTTCAGGAGAACAATCTCTACCAATAGGAGAAAAATTAATAGTACTATCTCTAAATTGAATAAAAGATCCTCTTTTAATTGGTATTTTTAAATTAGCAATATATATTAAACCAAAATTAATCATTTCTTGTATTTGTTCTTCTGTTAAATAATCAGTGATTTTTTTTGAATGAACTAAATTTAAATTTGAATCATATGTTGAAACTCCATTTTCAGTACAAAGTAATTTAAATATAGAAGCTACTTTTCCTATTTGATATTTAACTTGAACATATTCAGCTCCACCTACTGAAGCTAATGTTATGTTTGGATTTTTTTCTATTACATCTTTTAAAAAATCTATCATATCATCTTCTATTACTGATCTTGCTTTTGTTAATGTTCCATCTATGTCAAATAATAATAATGTTTTCCCTTTCTTTAAAGGCTTATTTGTTAATGGTTGCTCTATCATTTTATTAATGTTGTTTTTTAGATTTAATTTTATACTATATTTTTTATAATAATTATATTTTAGATTATTTTGTTTTTTAATAAATAATTTATAATTTTTCAATTATATTAATCTTATTTATAAATAATGTTTAATTACATCATATGTATTAACTTCTTTATTCATTTATTTATTTATTTTATTTACATTAAATATTTATTCAATAAATTCAATTGAAATAAGGAAGATAAACATTAAAAAACAAAGGAAAGAATAAACAATCATATTTGAATGATTAATTTAATAATCCCTTTTACTATATTAATAAAATCCATAATCAAAATTTTAAAAACAAATATTAATTAATATCAATTAATTTGAGTTTTTTCTAAATTCTATTAATAAATGTTTTCATTAAACAAAGTAGTTAATTATTATTTTTTTCCGTTTGAGATAATGAATTAGTATTCCAAAAATTATTAGAATTTTCTTCAATTTCAATATCTCCTTCCTTATTTTTGAAGAATAATATATTTTTATTATTATTATCATTAATTTCCTTACTTACAAAAAAAAATTATCATTAATTTTACATAAACTATATATATATCCTTCATAAATTAATCAATTAATAATAATTTTATGATTTTGAAATTAATTAAATAAATACCTTCATTTAAATTTCCTGCTAATGCTAAAATTTGTTCATTTATTAAAAGTAACTTTTCAACTTTCCAGAAATAAAAATTTGATAATTAAGTTTTTTTATTTTTTATTCATAAATTTAATTGATTGTAAATAATTTGATGAAAATACAATTTCATAGTTTTTTTCTATAAAAAGTAATGAATTAATAAAATCAGAAAATTTTGAAAAATATTATTTTTACCACCCCAAAAAGCCAAGTTATCTTTTCAATATGATACTAAAGTATCATAATTTTTTATTTGAATTAATTTATTTTTTTTAAAATCAATTATTTCTTGTTGTGCTTTATATTTGTTATCATAAATTTAAAAAAGTCAATATAAAATTCTGTAAGAAAAGAAGCTAATTAATTATTATTATTAACATACACGAAGAATAAATCTTAAAGAAAAATTTAAAACTTATATAATATTTTTACCATTTTCAAATTTTATTGCTAATCTATTATCATTTAAATTACAAAGTGAATTTATTTTATTAAAAGGATTTATTTCATTTAATGTTATATTTTTATTATTCTCTATAAATTTTTCTTCTTCTCTTTTTCATTTTCTTATTTCAAATTTATATGATTCATTTAGAAAAAAATTTGTGCGTTGAAGATGAATTATAAATATTATTTAGAAATCTTATGAATTTATCATAAGTTGTTATTAAATGTATTTCACTTAAAAAATTTTTTATTGATTCTTATTAAAATTGGGAAATTAATAACTTTAATAAAAAATATTTTCATCGATTTTATTATTTTCAAAATTCCTCTTTAATTTAATTAATTCAAAATGATAATTAAAATGTGTTTTAAATTCTTCAAAACTTTGATTCATTAATATGTCTATTTAATTCTTCTTCTATTTTATTTTTTTTTGTTCAATAACTTTAAATTTTTTCCATTAATTCTTGTATATTAGTATCTTCATAATAATCATCAAGTAAAAAATATGATATTTTATAAATAATATTTGAAATTTCAATTTTATGGTTATCCTCACAAATTATTTCTAAAAAGATTTATTTTCTTTGAAAGAAAGAATATCATTTTTGGTAAAATTGTATAGCTTACAAATAAATAATTTTTGGATGTCAAATAAAAAAGAATCAGAAAAAAAATCAATAAATAATCATTATAATATCTTAAGTTTTTTTTTGCTCAAGTGTGAAACTTTCATTTTCAGAACTTTTTTGTAATAGATTTTCAACGTTTATTGATTGAGAATTACTTGAATAAGTAGAAACATTTATATTATATGATTATTTGATGGACATTTTTTCTTGATTTTAAAATGGAAATATATGAAAAATATTTTAAAATTTATTATATATGTAATAATTATAGTTGAAAATTATTAATTTTGTGTTTTTTATATAAATTTAATCTATTTTTTTTTTCTTTTGAATCAATAAAATAATATTGAAAATAAAAAAAAAAAAATTGGGAATATTAAAAAATTATAAAAATCCAAATAATTAAAAAAACAATTTCAAAAATTATTAATTATCAATTTTATTTTTATTTTTTAAATTTTTAACATATATAAAAAATATATGGATGATAATTTTTATATGAAACAAAAACTTTTTAATATAATAGATAATGATAAAGAAAGAATAATGGAAAAGGTAATAAAGAAAAATTCATTTAAACCTTCATATTTAAGACTAGCAAAATCTCCATACTTAAAAAATCCAGTATATTCAACAAAAAATAAAAAAAAATCCCAAACAAATATATCTGTTAATTTAAATTATTCATTAAATATAACTTTAGATAAATCTCCCAATCATATAAAAAATTCAAAAAATTATGAATCTATTAATACTTCCTTTAAAGATAATTTTCTAGCAGAAAATAATTATACTTCAAAATCAACAATTTTAGCAGGAAGTTCCACGGCTTTATCAAATTCACAAAATTCAGAAAATTCATATGGAAATAAATTAAATAAAAAAGATAATAATAATTTTATTTCTTTTTATGAACAATTAACTCCTGAAAAAAAAGAGAATATTTTAAGAAATATTCAAAAATCAAAAGATAATTTTTCTTATGAATGTAATATTATTGATAATATATTAGAAGATACTCCTTGTGAAAATGGTAATAATATTATTCAATTAATGGCAAATAAATTAATTAATACTACAATTTTTGGTAAATATTTAAATAAATTTCCAATAAGTAATCAAACTCAAAATGAAAATTCAAGAAATAAAAAATATAAAAATTTATTTGAAATAATTAGAAATAAAAATATTGAAATTTTTCCTGATCATATATATTATAATTATAAAAAAGTTGAAGATTTATTTAATGAAGAAAATGATAATATATTTTCATATTCTTTTTTGAAAAAATCACTTTTTAGAAATTTTATTGAAAAAATTAAAAAGAGTTTAAAAAGTGGTGAAAAAGTTTTGATTCATCATTCTTTATCAAAAAAAAAATTTAATGACTCAAGAAATTATTTTAAAAATTATTTTTCAGTTCCTCCAAGAATTAAAAGAACTAATAAATATTTATCAATATCTAATTATGTTTCAGAGAATAATTCAATAGAAAAAATAAAAAAGAAAAATAAATTTCCAATAAGAATTCAAACTAATGAAATTGATTGGGATAATAATTCAGATATTTTTGAGCCTCTTTTAACTTCAAGAGGGCCTTTTAAAGGAAGGAAAAATTCAATTAAGAAAAAAATGAATTTAAGTGATTTAATTCTTAATACTAATGAAAAAACATATTCAAAAAATAATAAAAAACTTCATTCTAAAACTAATTCAACTGGAATTTCTCCTTGTATTAAATATGAAAAACAAAATTTAAATATGTCAACTATTGATTATAAAAATGAAATAAAGAATAATCATAAAAATAATAATATTCCAATATATAAATCAATTCATTTTCCAACTTTAAATAATATCAATCATACTAAAAAGAGAAATCAAAATACTAAAATTTTAGAAAAATTATTATTAACTAATGATAAAGGAATAAATAATACAATTAATAATAATATAATTTATGAACCATTAGATTTAAAGTGTATTATAATGAAACCACCAAATGAAATTTTAAAAATCATTAAAACTTTTTTCAAAGAAAATAATTTTTTTTTGAATATTAAAGGTTTTAACATCAAAAGTATTCAAGCAAATACTCATATTGAAATTAATTTAGTTAAATTTCCTTATATTATTAATGGATTTTATTTGAAAATTAAACTAAAAAATTGGGTTAATTCCCAAGAGATTATAAATTCTCTATTAAATATATTAAATAAGTAAAATTTATCTAGCTTTAATATATATAGAATTAATAAAATATTTAAAACTTTTAATTTTTTCAATTTATAATGTCAAAGAAAAATAAAACTAAAATATTTAAAAATCATAATGATATAAATGATATTAATTACTTAAAAGTGGAAAATTTAAGATTAAGAAATATTATAGAATCATTAAAAGAAACTATAAAAAAATTTGAATTAGAAAAAAACCCAATGAATCAAATAAAAATATTAAAAAAATTTCATATACAAACAAAAAATAAAATAATAATTAAAGTCTCATTTTTTCCATGTGGAAATTTTGTATTGATATCAATTAATAATATTCAAATATGGTCATTAAAAGACCAAAAAATAATTCAAGAAATAAAAAACGAACATAAAGAAAATATAACATCTCTTTCAATAAAAGATGACAATTTTTTTATAACATCATCTTTAGATTTATCAATTAAAATATGGTCAAAAAATACATCAAATAATAAATTTATATGTTCAGAAACGATATCAAATGTTCATTCATCATCAATAATAAAAATATATATAGAACCAATTTCAAATAATATTTATTCATGTTCTTTTGATGAAACATTGAAAATTTGGAATAAACCTTTAAAATCAAATAAATATCAAAATATAACAGTTTTACCTCAAGAAAATGGAGTATGTACTTTTTTAATTATTAATGAATATAATTATTTAGTAACTTCTGGTGTTGCTGGAACAATTTTTTATGATTATACTACTTATAATATTATAAAAATATTTCAAGATATAAAAAGTTATAATCAAGAAAGTATGAAATTATTTAATTATAATAAAATAATTATAGGAGATAGAAATTTAAGTATTATAAACTTAATTAATATGGAAATTGTAATTGAAATTTTTAATGTTTTTGACTGTTGGTGTATTTGTGTTTTAGATGAAGTATTTTTAACTGGAGGTTCTTGTCAAAATATTAGAATTTATAGAAAAGATAATTATGAATTAATAAATACAATATATGATGCACATAAAGGTGATATAAATGGTATTTTTGAAATAAATTTTGAAAATTATCAATTATATTCATATTCAAATGATGGTACAATAAATTTTTACAAAATAGAAAAAAACTTTATATAATTAAAAAATAATTTTTATTAAATACAAATAAAAAAATATTTAAAAATTCAAATCCCAAAAAAAATATATATATAAAACAAAATGTATAAATCAAAAAAAAACAACAAAGAAAACAATCCAGCATTAGAAATAAAAGATTTTTCAGCATTTGCATTAACAATAATAAACGAAATAGACTATGCAAGAATGCATCCAGAAGAATTTCTTCAAAAATTAGAAAAAATACAAAAATTAATAAATGAAAGTGATTCAGAAGATCAAAATACAATATTAATAAAGCAAGTACCATTTACATATAATGATTTAAATACAAATTTACAATCATCAATAGAATTTTTAAGAGAACAAAAGCCATTAGAAGGTTTAACATATAATGAAAGTATATCAAATGGTTGTAATGATTTATTAAATGTATTAATGATGCATGATGGATTAAATGAAAATGAATTAAATAATCCAAGATATTCTCTTATAAATAGAATGCAATCTAATGGAACTCCTTTTGGAGAAATATATGAACTAATTGATTATGGTATGTTTGATCCTGAATTTATTGTTATTAATTTTATTTTAGGAGATGATGATGATAATAAAATTGATAGAAGTATTATATTTAATCCTAAATTAAAAACTGTTGGTATTGCTTCTGGTATTTTACCTTCTGATAAAGTTTGCACTGTTATTGATTTTGCTGAAGATTATTTTGCACCTGATGAACCTATAAGTTTAGATATTCAATTAAAATATAAAAATAGACAAGGACAAAGATTTTATGATACTAAAACTTATACTAGAGATTCTATAAAAAATTTCAATAAAGATACTTCTTCTAATGTTTCTAATAAAAAAAATGAAGATAAAAAAAATTCTGGTAATTTATTTTCTATGAAAAGAAATCAATATATGGGACATAATAATAATAATTATGAAAAGAATGGTATTGATATGGAAGGTTTAAAGTTAATGAATATGAATGAAAACGAAATTGAAATTGAGAATGATAATTATAATTACAATAATAATAATTATAATAATAATGATAATTATAATAATAATGATAATTATAATGAAAATAATTATGATGAAAATTTTGATAGAGATGAAAAAGTTGTTGAAATTGAAAGAGATGATGAAGATGATGAAAATTTTAAAGATTGGCCTGAAGGTGCTTTAAAAATGAATAGAAGTGAAAAATATGTTATTGAAAATGGAAGAGAAATGCTTATTGTTAAAACTATTTATTTCTTTGGAGATGGACATACTGAAACTGTTATTGAGAAAGAAAAAGTTGAATAAATTTTAATACTTTAAGATTTTAATATTTAATTTTTTTTCTTTCTTTAAACTTTTTTCTAATAATTTTAAATCATATTGGATAATTAATTTATTTTTGTTTTATTACACTTTTTTTGATTTTTAATTATTATAATAGTTTCTATTCACTTATTATTAGTTGTTTTATTAGAATAATTCATTAAAATAAATGTTAAAAACTAATTATGAAAATACTAAAAGAATTGCAAGTTTCAGTCAAAGAGGTTTTTGGAAAGTTCAAGCTTTATCAAAAATAAATAAGGAAATAAAAAATGGAAAAAAAGATTTGGTATATATTAGAAATATTATAACAAATACAAGTAGAAATTTATGTGAGAAAAATAATTTAAAATTAGATATAATACCTTTATTAAAATCTACTAATCTAAAACCATTAAATAACAGTCATAAAAATATATTAAAACCTCCTTCAATATTCTCAACTGAAATAACCCCAAAATATAGTTCAAAAAATCCTATGTTTAGTAGAATTCCATTTTTTTTTTTTCCAGTTAAAAAGGTAAGACCAAGAACTTCAACACAAAAGTTTTATAATTCAAAAAAAATAGAAAAAGAATTTAATGATAAATATGAATTAATAAAATTATATCAACATGGATTACAAATTTTACAAAATTCAGAAATTAGTGGAACTATTAATTCTTATAGTAATAGTAAAAGTAAAAGAAATATTGAAGAAATTATACCTAATATTAAAATGAAACAATTAAATAATAATGAATTTAGACAAAAAAATAGTAGTAATATTACAAATAATAATGTAAATAAGTTTTCTTTTAATAAAAAAATGATTAATAAAAAATTAAAATTAACTAATGATATTAATTCCAAAATAAATAAAAAAATTCTTTATTTAAGTCAAATTCAAACAGCAGGAAACAATGATTCAAAAAGTAAAATGAGAAGAAAATTTAAAGAATTTTAATTTTAATATAGTTAATTATTATTCTCAAAGAATAATTGTATATATAAAAGAATAATATATATACATAAAAAATAAATATTATATATAAATTATTTTAAATCATGTATAGTTAATACTTTATTTGGAATAAAATTATATGTTTTTCTAAAGAAATTAAATCCAGAATTTTCAGCTTTTTGCTTTAATTTATTTTTATTCATCATAGAAATTTTTGAACGGAAATTTTTTTCTCTTATATCACGATTATTATTTTGAATAATAGGAAAAATTAAATTTGTATTATTCTTTTGATCTAAAAATCCATTAATATTATTATTAAAATCTTCACTTTTAACAACAATAGGTTTTTTATTATTAATTGCTTTATTTACATTATTATTACCATTATCAATGTGAAAGTTTTTGAATTCATTTTTATTTTCTTCTTTTTTAGCATGAGAAGATCCTAATCTTTTACTTCTTAAATTTTCTTGATCTAATTTCAAAACATTAATATTCATATCAGCTTTAATTAAATCATTTTCATTATTATTAAAAAGCATATTTAAACCTTTTGAATCTTGGAATTTATCTCTTGAAGAAATATTATCATTATTAGAAATTAAAGTTGGATTATTTTTCAATTCTTTTCTTTTAAAAAATCCTTCTTGTGTTCCACTCATACTTTTACTCATAATATTAGAAGAAAAAAATTTAGAATCAAAAAAACCATGTTGAGTAACATTAGCATTAATGTTATTTGATACATTAGAATTAGTATTATTTTCTAATTTATCATCTACATTATTAGTAGAAATAATTCTATTAGTTCTTCGACTTTGTAAACTTTTTCTTTTTTCAGGTAATCCTTTAAACCATTTATAAAAAGTTTTCCCAGCAGAAAGTACATTTCCATTTTTATGAATATTATTATTATTAATAATATTATTATTTGAAGAAGAAGTACTAACAGAACCATTATTATCATTTAAATTATTATTATTTAAATTCTTTTTCTTTCCTCCTTCTTTATTCATATAATTATTACTATTTTTATTATTAGCTGTATTACTTCTATTATTATTATGATGTTTATTATATTTATTTTTAATTCTATCTGGAATTAAATCAATAGCTTCTGTTGCACTTGGTCTTTTATGTTTATCCTTAGTCATTAATTTCAAAACAAATTGAAATAATTTATCAGTATAACAGTCAGGAAGAGAAGGGGGTTGCTCGTTAACAATAGCTTGACCTAATCTAATTAAATTTTCATCATTAAAAGGAGGAACAGTTTTAGCTAAATGATATAATGAACAACCAAGACTCCATATATCTGCTTTATAATCATATCTTTCTTTTTTAACTAATTCAGGAGGTAAATATAATGGAGTTCCTACTCTACTCATTTTCATTTCTTTTTTTGTTAATAATTTACTCATTCCCATATCACCTATTTTAATTACTTTATCTTTTGCCATAAATATATTTAATAATTTTATATCTCTATGAATTACATTTTGGGAATGTAAATATTCTAAAGCTAAAAGACATTGATATGCTATATCCCATATTATATCTTCATTTACATATACTTTTTTTTTTCTTACTGAATGAAGGAGAGAATATAAATCTCCATATTCACAAAATTCCATTATTATATATATTCCTTCTTTGTCTATTATACTTGTAATATATCTTACTAAATTTGGATGAGATAATTTTGAAAGAATGTTTATTTCGTTTTTTTTATCTGTTGTTTTTTTTAAGTTTATTTTTTTTAAACAATAAATTTTATTGTCGGATTTTGACTGGATTTTATAGACTGTACTAAATGCACCTCTACCCATTTCTTGTAGGATTTGATATTTTTCTGATATTATCTCTGGAAAAGTTGGAATTTGAGGATTTATATTCATTTTTTATAATAAAAAAAATTATGATTTATTTTTGATTTGAATATTTTTTTAAAATAAATGAATTTAAAGAGAGATTAATATATGTTTGAATTATAAGAAATTTATTTTTATAATTTAAAAAAATTGTTTCAAACTAATTATAATAAATAAATAATATAAACTAATAAAAAAAATATATATAAATAGGATAATGAATATATATTTTATTTTGTTATTTTCTATAAATAATATCTTCTTTATTTTCAAATTTATTGTGAAAAAGAATTTTTTTAGATAATCTATTTGGAGTTTGATGTATAGATGATACATTTTCATTGTTAATATCGTTTTCATTATTTTCATTGATTTCCGATAAATCTAAATCAGTAAAATCTTCATCATCATCATCAATAATTATATTATTTTTTTCTGTTAAATAATTATTGAATTTATTACCAAATGAAAAAAGTCCTTTTTTAATTGGAATTCTTTTTAATTGGGTTCCATTATTCTTTTTATCAACAACAAAAGAATATTTATTAACTTGATTTACTTCAATTTCTTCTCCAATATTTAAATTATTTTTACTAAATAAATTTGGTTCACTATTGTAACTATTTAATTTATTTCTATTATTATTTTTATTTGAATTTTTTCTTGAATTATTAAAACAATTTTCTCTTGAATAATTATTTACATTTAGATTAAAATTTAAATTTATATTTTTTTGAGAATCTAAATCAATACTTTTTCTCATCATGTCATTTTCATCAAATGAACTACTTCTTGAATTATATTTAGTAGAATTTTTATTATTATTAATAATTATAGTAGAATAAGGTTTTGAAATTAAACCTTCTTTTGATATATCTGAATTTTCAAGTTCATTTAATCCATTAAAAATTGTTGAAAAAATTTTATTGTATAAAGTTAATCTATTATCTGATAAAGAAGAAATTGAATTATCAAATTCTATATTATTATTATTATTTATATTTTGTTCTTCAATTTCTTTTTTCTTTTTTTTAATTTCTGTTTGCAATTTTTTTGTTTTTTCTATTAAATTATTTAAAACAGAAATAAAATTATCTTTTTTTTCTTTTTCTATATTTTCATTTAGTAAATAGTTTATAAAATCTTCATTATCACTTAAATTTCTAAACTCTTTTATTAAATTTACAAATTCGTTATTTTCTTCTAATAGATTTATAAAACTAGGTTGTTGAGTAAAAAAACTGTTATTGAAATTGCTTCTTAGATTATAAAAAGAATTATTGTTTAAATTAGATTTTTCAAATTGTTTTTTTCTTATTGTTTCATTTATTTTTTTTTTGTTTGATATTGAAAAACTTGATTGAATTGAATTATTCCCTATTGTTGAATAACTTTTATTTTTTATTTTTTTTTTTGTATATATATTTGGTTTTTGAGTTGTTATAATTATATTTTCTTTTTTGTCTTTTAATTCTATTGTTGAATTTGATGATGGTATATTTAAGTTTATAAATTTTTTTTTCATTTATTTTTACTTTAATTTAAAACTTATCAAAAACTTCCTAATAATAATTTGAAAAAAACGAAAAAATTTATTAATTAAAAAAGAATTAAAAATTTAAAAATATAAAAATGATAAATATGAAATATTTTATTTTAAAATTGTTTATAACATTATTTTTATTTAAATTCACTATAAATTCATCTATAAGAAGATATATATCTTTACAACATTTATCAGATAATTACAAAATATTATTAAATCAAGAATTTACAGATTATCTATCTTTTAATTGTTTATATGATTCTGATTATAATATTTTATTGAATATATCAATCAATATTACCAATATATTTTTTCATCCTTATATTACTAAATTTAATTATTTTCAACAAACTCTTACATATGAAAATTCAATGGTTGAATATTATATAACAATTAATTTTACATTTAATGATAATTCAGAAATCACTCAAAATTTTTTTTCTCAATTCTTTTTTAATGAATTAAACTTTGTTAAAAAAGTTGATAATTTTATTACTTATACTTATGATTTAAAAAATTTTTCAATTGATTATTCAAATATTAGGAATTATTCAATTGTAAATGAAATAATTAAAAAATGTGATATGAATATACAATCACAAATTAAAAATAGTTTTGATTTATATTTAAAACAAATGATATCTTGTTATCCTAAAACAGATAATGAATACATTATTGAGGAAATGAGAACTCAATTTTCAGCAATGACAGATTATTATTATAAAGAACCAGATTCAGAATATGTTTATTTAGAAAAAATAAATAAATTAGAATATGAAAAATATATTAGAATTAAAGATAATGTAGGTTATTTTCAAAATATTTCAATCGAATATGAGTTAGAGAATAAATCTTATTTAAGAAGAGCTACATATGATGTTTATATTGATAAAATAACAATGAATTTGAATTCAAAAGAAATTACCTTAGGTAATTTTACGGTAAAATCAATGGATTCTTTAATTCATATTTTATTGCCAAAATTTTTTGAGTATGTTTTTAATAAAGTATTGTCTAATTATATATATTAATATAATTTAATTTAAATTCTATGTAAATATAATAATTTTAATAAATAATTTTTTTTTAATAAATAATCAACAATATATTGAAACAAAATGGAAGAAGAAAAAATAAAATTAAGAACAATAGAATATATTTTAAATAAATATAGTTTTAATTCAATAACTTTTTTACTATTTACAGCCATATCAATGGGAATAACAGCAGATGGATGTGAAATGACATTAATGGCATTATTTTTAATTCCTTTGAAAAAATATTATAATTTATCAAATTTCCAACTTCAAATAATTTCAAGTATTCTTTTCCTAGGAGTTGCAATAGGTTCATATTTAACAGGATATATTTTATCAAAATTTAGAAGAAGAACAATAATAATAAATTCATATATAGCATTATTTATTGCGCATACAACATTATCTTTTATCCCAAATATTATTGTATTTTCAATTTCAAGATTTGCAATTGGATTTTTTTTAGGATTAATTATTCCAATATCATTAAATTCTTTAGGTGAATTTTTACCTACTAATAATAGAGCATTTATTTTAACTTCTATTTGGCTTTTTTTTAGTATTGGTCAAGGGTGTAATGCTTTATTTATGTTAATTGGAATGCCTAATTTTGAAGTTGATAGAATGAAATATGTAATGTTTAGTTTAAATAGTCTTGTTATTGCTTCTTTAATTTTAAATGATAATTTCTTTATTGAAAGTCCTCGATATTTGATCATGAAAGGAGAAAATGAAACTGCTTTTGCTTTATTAAATGAAATGTTAAGTAAGATTAATGAAGATAAATTATCTGATGAAGAAAAAGATAATTTAATCAAAATAAATAAAAAACATAAAGAAGAAGATCACAATAAAGAAAATAAATTTATTACATTATTTACTGAGAATTATTTTCAAACTACAGTATTATCAATTGGAATAATGTTTATAATATCATTTCTATTATATGGAGTATTAGTAATCTCTACATTAACAATGAAAGAATTTAACTCATTAAAAAATCCTCAAATTTCAAATAATACAATATTAGCAAATGCAAATGATACTTTTTATGATAAATTAGTAAATAATACAAATAATAATCCAATTAAAAATCATATTAAAAGTGACAATAATATAAATAATTATCCTAAAATTTTAATTGGACAAATTATATCAGCTTTTGTTTCAATGTTTGGTAATTTAATAGGAGGAGCTTTATGTGAAATACCATATTTTGGAAGAATAAAAACAATATATATTGGCTTTGTTACAAGTTTTATTTGTTCATTTTTAGTTTTAATAATTGGAAAAGATTTTTATACTGAATTATACAGTGTTTATTTAACTTTTGTTTTAGTTGCATTTAATGTTTATTTAACTTATGTTGTTGAAGTTTATCCTACTAAAATTAGAGATATGTCTTCTGGATTTTTATTTGGTTGTTTAAGAATGAGTGGTTTTCTTTCTCAATTTGTTTATTTATCTATGAATAAAATTCACTTTTTATTTCCTTATTTTTTTACTGCTTTAATCTCTTTTCTTGGAGCTTTCTTTACTCAGAAATTACCTCATGAAACTTGTGGACAACCTTTAGATGTTAGTTTTGATAAAAAAGATATTGAAGAAGAAGAACAAAAATTAATTAATATTTAATATAAGTAATAAAAAAGGTATTTGTTTTTAAAGTAATTTTTTTATTAGTTTTATTTATTTATTTTTTATTTGTAAAAATGGATAAAATTAATTTATTCTTATATAATTACAATTTTAACCATTCATGTGTTTTTAGAAATTTAAAGGAAAATAATGAGAATTTTGATTTAATAAAATGAATAAAATAAAATTATATTTTTATTGAAGTTTTAATTAATATTATTTTATTAATGTATTGTAATTGGAAACAAAGGAAATAAAATATTCCTTCTCTTATTGATAAAACGCAAATTATTTATTTAAAAAATACTTATTTTTAAAATAATGATTAAAATTCAGAAAGAAAATTTCTCTTTTCAAATATATTTATTTAATGCCAAAAAAATTTTTTTAAAATTAACCCCAAAAATATAGAAAATAATATTATTTTATATTTTCTAAAATTTGGTAAAAATATATATAAAGATATAAAGAAAAAATTTTTATACAACAACAAAAATGACCCAAATAATAAATTATAATAACAAAATGTTTTTTGAAGGAAAATTCAAAATATTGTCAGAAACAGAGCCAAAGATAGAGTATGATTTTCAAAATTCAGACAAATATGTAAAAATAGGAAATAATCTTACTTTAAAATTAGTTAAAATTCCAAATTCAAAAAAAATAAAGAATGTAAATAATATTGAAGAAACAAAAAAAAAGAATTTAAATGAATTTGAAATAATATTAATATATGATAATAGAGATTCAATAATTTCAAAAGAAAAACCAATATCAAATGTTTCAAAACCAAATGATTTATCAAAAAATAATGAACCAATTATTATGATTGAAAAATTTCCTTCAAAAAAGAATAATAATGAAAAGATAGAATTATTAAGAGATAATCTTTTAAATAAAAAACCAAATATCGAATATAATTCTTCTTTATCAACTTCACTTCAAATTCCAGAAGATGAATTTAAAAAAGCAAATTCATGTATCCAAAATAAAAAAGTAATTGAATTAAATGAAGAAGAAATTAATAATGAAAAAATTAGTTCAAAAAGTCAAATAGTTTTTGAAAATGAAAATGTTGGTTTATCGGAAAAGAATCCTGAAAAATTAATTAAGAAGAAAAGAAAAAGAGATGATGAAGAAAAAAGTTTTCAAATAGTTATTGATAATTCCACTTTAAATCTAGGAAATAATGATTTTATTACATATAGTGAACCAAAACTAAATAAATCTGTTATGAATAAATCTAATATTATGAATAAACAAATTATTAAAAATGATGAAAAGAAAATTGGACAAAAATCCAAAAGAGGAAGAAAAAAGAAAAATTGTTAAGTAAATCTATTATTTTTTATTTTTATTATATTTTTCTTGAAATTACCATTTTAATGGTTAATATAAAATTTAAGTAAAATTTTTTCAACAAAAATAATATTTTATTTATTATATAAAATTTAGAATCATACTTCATAAAATTTAAAAAATAAATATATTTTTAATATTATATTATATTCAAATAATATTATAATAACATAAAAAAACTTTTAAATATTTTACATTCTCAATATTTACTTTCAATCCAAGTTTCCAATTCAGGAGTATTATTAATTACAGTAGTAGGAATAATTTTCATAATACATCTTGAAACGCTAATATAATAAACTAATTTATTAATAAAACAGAATCCAATATATATATAAAGGCAAATAACAGTACATGATAAAATGGAAACAAGACTAATAACAATGTTTCTTTTAGAATTAAGATATTCTAATAAATTTTTCTTACAAAGTATACTAAAATTATCCGAAACATCTATCACATATTTATAAAAAACTTTTTCTAAAATATTAAAAGAATCACTTTCATATAAATAATAATTTATAAATGATTCTTCTCTACCATCTTTTAAAGTGATAATAGTATTTTTTTTTATGGATTGATCCTTATAAATATTATCAATAGTTTCATCAATTAATTTTAATATACTTTCAGTATTATTTGCACTTTGAATTAATTCATCTTTAATACAATTATTATAATCATCATCATCTTTATTCATAAAGACAACAGCACAAGCATCTAATAAAAATTTCTTATTATAAAAAGTATCTAATTCATCATAAATAGAAAGAGCTTGAACAATATCTTGTACTTCATATATATTAATTAAATCAGTAAAATTTAAATTAGATGTTATATCACAATTAGACATAGAACATTTAACTTTTACAATAGAAGAACTTGAATTTAATATTTTTCCATAAACAAATTCTTCAATATTTATAAGTTTATTAGTAGATCTAACCATTTCATCAGTTAAAATAAAAACAGGAATTAAAAATCCAGTAAGAACACAGAATAAAATCCCAGTTTGGAAATAAGAAAAATTTAATATTTTCAAAGGAATATTTTTCTTAGAATCAATATTAAAACCATTTGAATCTATATTTTGAGAAGGTTGATTTGGATTTATTGTTGTTGGATTTACAGTAGTTCCTTCACCACCTTGTTCTTCATTTTTTTTCTCTTCTCCTCCACCATTATTTTTTGCTTCTCTTTCTCTATATTTTTTTAATATTACATTAAATCCTTCTATTTTTTTTACTGTATCTTCTATTTGAGTCAATTTTATTTTTGTTACTTTTTCTATTCCTTCACTCATATTTTTATTTGTTAAATGAAGCAATATTGCATATACTATACATAAAAATACCATTAAAGATGCATAACATATTAAAAATATTATTAATATTATACTTGAATCTGAGTTAAAGTCTTTTAAAATTTGAGGTATTGTTCTTAATTTATCATATTGATTTGGAAGTAAATTATCATATGTGTTTTCTATCGCCATAAATGTTATATATTTTATATATTGAAGAGAACTTTTCGTTAAATTTTCATTTGACATTGTTAAGGAAAAATAATCGTTTTTTAAAACTGAATTTATATTACTTAAACTTTGACCTATTGCCATTGGAAAACATTCAGCATCATATATATTTTTAAATGTATATGTTATTTTTTGATTATCCCAAAATAATTCTTTTTGTTTTTTATCACTTATAAAGTTTGATATATGATCTTCTAAATCACCAAATTTATCTGTTATATTGTCATACCATCTAAAAGCAAATTTTTTCATTTCTTCAAAATATTGTTGACTATCAGTTATATAAGAATTAAAATAATAATTTCCTTTTTCCATTTTATCTGAATATAATGCTTTAAGAGAAATTAAAGTTCCAATTAAATTATTCATCCAAATTGTAGTCTGGAATAAATTAATATTTAATTCATTAATATCTTTTAAATTTTTATAAATGTTTAAAAACAAAGTAATATAAATTATTCCATAAATAAAAGATAAAATTGCAATTGCAAGAACAGTGACTTTAATATATTTTAAAGTAAAAAAATTAGAAATATCATTTAATAAATTTGCTCTTATTTCTTCAATTCTATTTTTTTTAACTAAATCAGCATTAAAACTAGAATGACTCATTTGAGAAGCATTTTCATCAATTAATTCTTCTTTTTCTTTTTTTCCATGAACCATACTCATTTTAATTATATCATCTTTAAATACATTCAATAATTTCTGAAAATCAGGATTTTCTTCTTTTAAATAAGGAATTCTAGCTTGTTGTTCAATTATTTTTTCTTTTTCATTATAAAGAACTTCAAATAAAGGTTTAATTGCATTTGCTTTATCTTTTTTATATTTATTTAATTTAGGTTCAATTTCATTTAAAGATTCATCATCACTTTTTGATCCTTCATTTTTATCATCAACACATCTAACTACATAACTCATATTTTTAACTCCAAATTTATATTTGTCAAAAGTAAAATTAAATTTATATTCTTTACTATTAGAATCCCTATTACAATCATCAATTAAAGATTCTAATTGATCAAAATCTCCATGTTTAAATAATTCTTTATATTTTTTAACTTTTGCAATAAAATCTTTTTCTTCATCAGATTTCTTATTAAAATCTAATTTACTATTAGCTTGATTTATTTTAGAAGAATCACCGTTGTAATTATTATCATTATTAACATTTAAATATCCATTAGGAGTATTTCCAGGAGTAGGAGTAGTTCCTCCTGGAGTTGGAGTTGGATTAGAAGGTTCAATAATATTAATTTTAACTTCTTTATTATTACTATTATATTCAAAAAAATTACTATTAATATTAGTACTATTTAAATTACTATTTCTTCTAATAGCACTTTCATTTTTATTTTCATTATTTCTAACTGAAAATCCACTTACTGAAAATTTCGATACATCTTTTTTAATATTTGATTCAACTTTACTAGAAGTTCCTTCTTGAACATTAATTCTATCATTATCATCAACTAATAAATCACTTTCACCAAATTCATCATTTGAATCATTTCCATTATCTTCTTCTGCATCTGCTTCAGCAGCCGCTGCTGCTTCTACTGTCATTGTCCCTGCTGCTATTGCTTTATTTTGTTCTGCTAATCTTAATAATCTTTTATTTGTTGAATCTGAAAAATCCAATAAAAATTGAGGTAATCTTATTTCATATTCTAATTCAATATTCTCATTTATTTCTATATTATCATTGTGAATTATATTCTCTGTTTTGTCTTCTTTTTTCTTTTCTTTTGTTTCCTTGTTTTCTGAATTTATTGATGATGTTTCATTTAAAGATTCTATTATTGCTGAACTTTGAGATTTTTTTTCTTTTAAATTTTGCTTTTTCCCTTGAAGAAATATTTTATAGAAATTTACGAATTTTTTACATATTACATAAAATGGAATGTCATTATCTTGGAAAAGTATTTTATTATCACAATTTAATATTTTCAATAATTTTGGTGACATTCCTTGTATATTAAAATGATGATCTAAAAATATTACATCATCTATATTTTCTTTTGTTATTAATCCTACAAAATATACACTATCATTTAATATTGGAAATAATTTTATTGCTAATCTAATTACTATTATGGCATTATCCTTATTTTTTGCATAAGTTTTAATTTCTTTTTGATCTATTATTTTTCTTTCTCCTATTTGATAATATTTTTCTATAAAACTTCTATGAATTTTTGAAAATATTTTAGGCATTAAAGATGTTAAATTCATTCCTTTTAATTCTTCTGGTTTATATTTAAATATAGTTTCTATTTCTAAATTTGTTTTTTCTATTAAACCTTCTTTTCCTTTATCTGCGTTTGCTATTATAATTCCAGTTTCTCTATTAAATAATATTGAATAAAAATTTTGTCCAATATGCTCTGAAAAATTTTCACTTTTTCTTTTTAAACCTTCTAAATCTCTTTTTTTTAAATCATCATCATTTATTTGTTCAACATAATCAAAATATAAATCAAATAATTCATTAACTCCATTATAAATTTCTAATAATCTCTTCCATAAAATTTCAATCTTATCTTTAGTTAACCTAATTCTATCAGTTAAACTAAATATTTTATTAAAATCAATTTGTTTTCTATAATCTAATTGTGATCTTCTGAAAATTTTCCAAAATTCAAGAGATAAATTAATATCATTATTAATTTCATCAACTAAATTTTGACTAATGTCTTCATATTTAAAATACATTGTTGCATCTAATTCATCTAAATTTGAACAAGTTTCATTTGGTGGCTTTAATTTTTCAGTTAATAATTTTGAAATTCTTAATCTTAATCTTTCATATGAAAATTGCTCTTGTAAAGTCATATTCATTTCTTTTGCTTTTTTACAATAAAACATTGCTAAACAGTAATTACCTATTATTTCTAAATAATATAAAGATAAATTAATTATTAAATCTGGAGAATATTTATTTGAATCAATAAAATATTTAGATATTGTTATTATGAAATTTATCATGAAAACTCTATCTTCTATAAATAATTTACTTCTATCACTCCATTCATCTGTTATTGGTAAATATAGTCTTTTATGTGTTTTTGATATACACTTCTTATCTGGACATTCTAAAAGATGCATTTGCATTATTCCTGAAAATAATGCTTTGTCTTCTGGATTTTCTTCAATATGATTCATTTTATCTATTAAATTTTTAATGTAGAAAAGTAAATAAAATCTATTATTTATTTTATAATATGGTGTATCTAAAAATACTTTTTCTTCAATTTTATATTTTAAATTAAAATAAAAATATAATATTATTACACTTGAAACTAAATATATTATTCCTTTTTCTTGGTAATCAATATATGCGAAAATGAAAAAAAAAATAGAAGTCCATAAATATAAAATATGAAATAAACCAGCATAATTGTTGGTAATTTTATCATAGAAAGGATAATGATTAATAAAGAAATGAAATTGTATAATAGACATTCCAATATTATAAAATAAAAAAAGTTCTTTTGAAAAAGAAGTAACTTGAGTTAATAAAAAAGAATAAACAATGGTATTTAAAGAAGTATATAATTCATAATTACAAGCAATTCTAGAATAAAAACTAGTTGATAAATACATTGCATCACAATAAAAAAATTGTATTATCACTGTAAAAAAAGAAGCAATAATAAACATAATAACTGAAATTACGGCAGGAAAATAATTATCTTTTATAGTACAAGACACTCCTTTAAAAAAAGGATTATTATCTTCAAAACAAAAATTACAAAAAGCTAAATCAAACATCATATTTGATCCTATATAAATCATAAATTTAATATAAAAATTAAGTATCTCTTCAGAATATGAATAAAAAGAATTTCTTCTAATTCTATAACAAGTTACTATAAAATGAAAAGAAAAAAATAATAAAATTAAAAGAGCGACTACAAGAATTGTTTTAAAATGAGAATATTTATTAATAAATAAATCTCTTATTCTAAATATTTTTTCAATATAATTTAATATTTTATCTGATGTTGAATTTTTTATATCAAAAACACCTAAAAATTCTGAAAAAAAACCTGATATCATTTGAGTATAAAATATAAGCATAAAAAATAAAGCTTCACTTCTTGACGAATTTTGATTTGTAATCAATAAATCCATTAATACATAAAATTTATGCTTGTATGAAAGTTTGTCTTGGGAGAATAATTCAAAATCCTTTGATGACATTAAAAATCTTTTTAATAAATATTATTAATTACTCATATTAAACAATTTTATTAACTTAAAATTATTTTTTCTAAGAAATTAATAAAAATAAACTGAATTATATTAATATTTTAAACATTAAATTATTTCAAAAAGCTTGAAAAACATAACAGAAAAATTATTTAATTTACAGAAGCATTAAAATTTTAAATATACATATTTTTCTATTCTTATTTATTTATAATTAAAATATTATAAAAATTATTTATATAACTCTTTATAAACCTTATATTAAATTAATATCATAACAATTTTTAATTCTTTCGAATTTAATGAATAATTCCTCTTAATCTTCTTTAAAAATTTTGGTTCAAAATAATTTTTTAATCAAAAAAATAGAATGATTTTATTTAACATAAGTTAACTTTTTATTTTTTATATTTTTTCATTAATTGATTTCATTAATATAGTTTATTCTTTTAATTATTTATTAAATATATTTATAAAAATTTTGAAAAATATTATTTAAATGAAAAAAATCTAAATAATATATAGGTTTTAAAATTTGAATTTAAATTAAAAATTAAATCTTTCAAAAAAAAATAAAAAAATGTCCTCTTCAAATTCCCAAAAACAAACAGAATCACATCCTCAAAGTCCATTTACAAAATTTTCTGAAAATCAAAATCAAACAATAAATCAACCAATAGCAATATCAAAATTATTTAAACCATTAAATTTAATACAAGAACCAAATTCAACATCAACATTATCAACACAAAAGGCAAATACATTAGAAGAAAATATTCATTTTCCAATAATAGTACCTTCTCTTAGATTTGATAATTTTAATAAAATAAATATTAAAAATATTAATAATTTATCTGATTACTCAAATCAAAAAAATTACAATAAATATAGTTGTACTTGTTCAAAAACAAAATGTATTAAAAAATATTGTGAATGTTTTGCAAATGGAAGATTATGTATTGGATGTCATTGTATTGATTGTTTAAATAAACCAATTTTTCAAAAAAATGAAAATGAAATAAATCAAAATTTAAATAATGATGTTTCTAATAATAATAATGATATTAGTATTAATAATAATAATGATATAAATGTTAATAATAATAATGATAATAGTATTAATTCAGATAATTTAATTCAAAATGATATTTCTTTTATTTCTTGTACTTGTTCAAAATCTTTTTGTAATAAAAAATATTGTGAATGTTTTAAAGCTGGAAAAAAATGTAGTGAAAAATGTAGATGTTTACATTGTTTGAATGGAAATAATAACAATGAAATTAATGACAATTTTTTGAATGAGGATAATTTTTATAATAATAATAATGACAATAATTTAAATAAAATTAAACCTGAAGACTTTATTATGCAAACTACTTCTGTTTTTATAAGTAATAAACAAACTATTATTCATGTTGAAAAAAAAGGAAAAGAAGAGATGAAATTAATATCTTTAAAAAGAAATAGGGATAATGCTTAATTTTGTTTAAATAAATAAAAAGATATTTATTATTATATAGTAAAAACAATTAATTTCATTTTAATTATTTTTAAAATTAATTATTATTTATAAAAAATAATGTCTTTTCGATAAACAAAATAAATAAAAACTATTAAAATTTTGATTCATAAAAAAAATAAAATTCATAAAAAATCTCAAAAAAATTTCCTTATACTAAAAATCAAAATTAAAAAAAATAAAAAATCAACAAAAAATAAAAAACAAAAATTAAAAAATGATGAAAAGTAAATCAAAAACAAAAAAAGTGTTTGTAGATATAAAAAATGATAAAAAGCAAAATATTCCTAATTCCAAATTAAATCAAGATAATATGTTAAGACGTTTTAATTCTCATGATATTTATAATACAGTTAGAGGGACAAAAATAAAAAATAATCAAAATTCTCAAAAAAACTCTTCTAACGATAATAAAATTTTGACGATAAATTTAAACCTTAAAAATTCAGAAGAAAATAATCAAAAGCAAAATTTTAATAAAAAAAATGAATATGGAATAAGATATTCTTCAAATTCAAAAGATAAAGAAAATTTAGGAAAAAATAAGAATAAAACAGAATATATTAAATCAAAAAGTAATCAAAGATTTTCAACAAATAAACAAATAGAAAAAATAAATTTATATATAAATTCTGGAAGAAGAAATCAAATAGATTCAATTAAAATATTAAATGAAGAAAGTATTCAAGAATTAGAAACAGAAGATAATTATAATTGTATAGATAATGGTAATAATGAAATGTTAAAAACAGAAGGAAATAATAATCCAATCAATAATAATTTAGATAATGAAAATTTATATAAAAATTTTTATAGTGAACCTCAAAAAAATATAAAAGAAAATAATATTAATTCTGTTTTAAATTTAAATTTACAATTTTTAGCAAATGCAAAAAAAAATGATAAAGATTTAGTTCTTGAGTGTTTGTCGAAAAAAGGAATTAATATTAATTATCAAAATGAAAATGGATGGAGTGCTTTGCATTTTGCTTGTGATGAAGGAAATTTAAAAATAGTTGAAATATTATTAAAAGCTCAAATTGATGTTAATTTATTAACAAATGAAAAAAAAACTGCAATTCATTTTGCTGCTTCAAGAGGATATTTTGATATAAGTAAATTACTAATTGAAAAAAAAGCTAATTTAAATTTATGTGATAATGAAAAAAATTTACCTGTTCATTTATGTGCTATGACAACCCATAATGAATTATTAAATTATTTATTAGAACAAAATCCGCAAAGTGCTCTTTCTAAAAATTTATATGGGAAAACTCCTTATGATTTAGCTATTAACGATGAAAATAGGGAAATTATTCAAAAATTTATTCCTGGAAATAATAATATAAATAAATCTAAAAATTCTAATAATAATATTAATAAAAATCCAGCCAATAATTTTATGAAAGAACAATGTAGAAGGATTAAAATTCATAATACTAATTCAAAACAAATAAATTCTTTAATGAAAACAATAAATCAAAATGGCAGAAAATCAATTCCTAAAAAAGGACCAATAACAACAAAATATTCAAAACCAAAATCAGAAAAATCACATAACCGTGATAATAATAATAATAATATAAATTCAAATAAATATAATAAGAAAATAAATAGTAATGTTATTATGGTTTCTACTTCATCTAATTATTCAAGTGGAAATAATACAGTAGCAAATACACCATATTATAATACTACTCAAGGAAATTTTAATTATAATTCAAATAATAATTCTAAAATAAAAAAACAACCTGAAAGAGTTAAAGTTGTTTTAGAATCTCCTAAAAAAATTTCCTGTGAAATGCCACCACAAAATCAATTAAATAAAACTAGAACAAAGAGTAGATATAATAATAATAATAATATTAATAATTCTAATAATATTCATACTAATAAATCTACTAGTAAAAACTTACATAAAGATAATTTAAATGTAAATTTAAGTAAAAATAAAAAGAACAACAGTTCAAATAATAATAATGTTAATAATTTATCAAATTATAATTCTACAAATACAAAAAAAACTATTTCTATTTTTTCTTCTAAAATTTCTGCAACTTCAAGGAAAACTGCAAGTGGTTGTCCTGATAAAATTTCTTCTGTCAATAATTCTAATCATAATAATATTCATTCAAATTTAATAATTAATCAAAATAATAATGATGCAAATAATAATTTAAATATTAAAAATAAAGAATTAGGAAAACATAGAACAATATCAGTTCCTCGATTTTCAAATTATCATTTAAATATTTCAAACAATAATAATAATAATAATAATATGAATAATAATAACAGTAATAATATAAATGAAAAAGGAAGTTTAAATAAATTTAAAAGACAAGAAAAAAGACGAAAAAGTTTATCTGATTCCCGAAAGAACAAAATAGTAAAAAAAAGTACAAACCAAAAATTAAATAATTTCAATTTAATAGAAAATATAGAAATTTCATTAGAATTTGACAACAATGAAAAATTAAATTCATTAAAAAAAGTAAATTCAAACAACAATTTAAAAATAACAAATAATATATCAATAAATCCTCAAAATAAAAACATAGAAAAACAAAACATCAATAAATCTTCTCAAAAAACTGTATTAAATACCTTAAATCCAAATAATAAAGGTAAACCAATAATATCAACAATAATAAATTTATCAGAAGTGAAAAATTTATCAAATGAAGAAGACATTCCAACTATAAATAATAATTCAGAAACAAACAACCATTCTTCAAACGATAATAACATATCAAATCAACTATTATTAAATACTTCAAAAACAGATTTGAAGGAAGTATCTATGTCCAACACCTCTCATGTTTCCTCCCCATCATCTTCCTCACATGAGAATGGAAATGATATTGATAATGAGAACAATAATGAAAACGATAACAATACATCTTCATTAAACAACTCTCTCTCTTCAAATTCAACTGAAGAAAAAATAGGACCTTCTTCTTTTATTTGTATCGCTTTATTAGGTCGTGGTTCTTTCGGAGAAGTTTATTTAGTAAAACATAAGAAAACAAATGAAAAATATGCAATGAAAGTTCTTGATAAAAATAGAATTGCTGAACAAAATATATTTAAATATGCAATGACAGAAAGAAATGTTTTAAGTATAGTTCATAATCCTTTCATTGTAAAATTAAATTATGCTTTTCAAACAAATGAAAAATTATTCCTTTTACTTGATTATTGCCCAGGAGGTGATTTAGCAGAGCAATTACAATTGCAAACTCGTTTTTCAGAAGAAAAGGCCAAATTTTATTTATGTGAAGTGATATTAGCATTAGGAGAATTACATAAAAAAGATATAATATTTCGTGATTTGAAGCCAGATAATGTAGTAATAGATAAAGAAGGACATGCAATGTTAACTGATTTTGGTTTATCAAGAGAAGGAGTTTATGATACAAAAATAGCAAAAAGTTTTTGTGGTTCAATAGCTTATTTAGCACCTGAAATGTTAAGTAGAACTGGACATGGAAAAGCAGTTGATTGGTATTTATTAGGTGTTTTATTTTATGAAATGTTAGTTGGAATTCCACCTTATTTTACTAATAGTAAAGAACAAATTTTTAGAAATATTGAAAAAGCTGATTTAAAAATACCCAATTTTATTTCTAATAAAGCCCAAAAACTTATAAAAGCTCTTTTGAAAAAAGATCCTAATTTAAGATTAGGAAGTAAAGGTGATGTTGAAGAAATTATGAAATTTAATTATTTTAAAGATGTTGATTGGAATAAAGTTTACAATAGAGAATTAAAACCTCCAAAAAATATTCAAGATGGAAGACAAATTAAATTATTTAAAGAACCTAAATTATTTGCTGATGATGAAGATGATGATATTCCTGATGAAAATAATGATGATAATACTAAATTTGAAGGATGGAGTTTTATTCAAGGAAATAATCAGAAATTAGAAAGTAATAATCAATGTCAAATTCATAGTCAAAGTCAAATGAATAATAATAGGAGTTATAATAAGAAGAAGTAAATTTCTTTTTTTTTTTTTGTTTTTTTTTGGTTTGGATTTTTTAAGTTATAAAAAATTTTTTTTTGTTTTTTGTTTGAAGAGATTCTATTGTTAAAAAAGGAGATTTTTAGGTAATTTTGTTTTTTTTTTTGTTGTTTATATATATATTTTTTAATTAAAATAATATTTATAGTTTTGATTTTTTTGTTTTTTAATTATCAATAAAAAATGAAAATCATAAATTAAAATAAAAATTATTGTGATATTACAAAACTTTTTTTTTTATAAACAATAGCATAAACATCTTCGAATTTAATTTCTTTATTTATATCTTCAATAATAAAACAAGCAGAATCATTAAAAAGATGCCATTTATTTGATAAAGGATGTTTACAATAAACATTGTAATGACCTGTAATGTTGTTTCCAGTGAAATTTAAAACAGAAATTAATTCATATATATTATCTTCTGATTTTCTTTTAGAATATTTTGTTAAATCTAAATCTTCATTTATTGGAAATTTAATAGGGATTTTGTGTAAATAACCGCTTATTTTTTTTTCAAAATAGATTATCAGTATTTTTGGTAAATAATAAATATCTAATTGTTTAATAGCATAAACATTTTTTGCACATTTTTCACAATAAAAGGAATTCTTATAATCATATTTTTCATAATCTATATAATCATTAAGTAATTCATTTAAACTATTCATATTATTTATTATTGTTTCTTCAGTTTGAATATCTTGGTTTAAACTATTTTTTTTTTCAATTTCTAAATAAGGATCTAATGTTTCAATTTTATTTGCATTAATTTTTGTTTCTATTTTTTTTAATTTTGATAATTGAGACTTAAACCATATAATATAAATTATATAATTTTTAAATTCATAACCTTCACCTTTGTCATTATTATTTTTAATTTTATTTGAATAATTTATAAAAAGTTCATTTGAATATGGAATAGGAATATAAAAAGAATTATTTTCTTCCAAATTTTTATTTTTTAAACAAAAACATAATATAAATGGATAAGGGTTTTCATTTTCAAAATTAGGGTTTTTCAGATTTAATTCTAAATTATGTTTAGAAAATTCTTTTGTTGAAATATCTTCACTCCAATCTTTTAAAGAATATTTTTCTTTCTTAAAATTTTTATTCTCTTTAATTTCACTATCAATAGTTTTATAATAATTGAAAATATTTTGATATAAGACTTCTAAGTTTTCCAATTGAGAAAATTTAAATAATCCTGGAAATTTTAAAAATTCTTTTGTATTTGATTCATTAACAACAATATTAATTGCATTTAAGAAATAATAATCATATATATTTTGACTATTGAATTCAAAATTCGAACTTTGTTCAAAAGATGAATTTTCATTAGAAAAATGTGGGTTTGATTTTTTTGAATCTTCATATTCTATATTAATTTCTTCTGAATATATTGTTCCGTACGATTCGATTTGAATATTATTAAAAATTTTTAAAAAATTATCTGGTTCAATATTTTTCTTTATTACTTTTAAATCTAATTTTTTATCTTCTATTTGAATATAATATATTTCTAAATTAATTGGATTACTGAATAATTGACAGAGAAAATTAGTTTCTTCTGGAATTGATACAATTTTGGTTTTATTTTTTGATAAAATTATTGGTTTGAAATTATCATCTTTTATTATCTCATAAATAATTTTTGATAAATCTCCAATGTTAAAATTAGCATAAATTTTTTTTTGAATTGGAATATTTATTTCAAAAGAATTATTACTTAAATTATAAGGAATTATTCTACATTTACAAAAATACAATTGATTTTTTCCCGGGAAATTTATTTTTTTATTTAATTTTTTCTTATTATTATTCTTTAAATTTTTAATCTCTTCTTTTGAAGGTTTATTTGGATTAATAAAAACAGGTAAAGTTAAAACATTAAAAATTTCAAAAATATGTTCAACATTATAACATTCATAACATGTAATTTCAGAATGGTTCATTCCATAAAACATTTTTGAAATAAATGAATCATTATAATTTTCAAATATTTTCCATTTATATTCGAATATTTCTTCTAAACTATTTTTTCCATCTAAAAGAGTTGATAATTCTTTTCTTTTTGCTTGATTTAAATCTTCATGAAGAATATCAATAAAATAAATAAAAAATTCAAGTGCATCATGCTGTTCATAACCTTTATATAACACATTATTTTTAGATATTTCTTCTAATAAATTAATCATTATTTGTTTTATATTAGGTTCTTTTTCTTGATCATAATAATATGCTTCATATTTTTTTTTATTCATTTCAAAATTTTGAATTATTACATCTTTAAAAGTCCATAGAGTATTTATTACTTTTCCAAATTTTAAAACTATTATTCCATTTGAACCCATGTTATTTTCTTTGTTTATATAATTCTTATATTCTTCTGTTAAAAAAAAATGTGATAATTGATATATTTGACTTAATATTTGTATTACACTGTTTAAATAACATGTATTTCCTAAATTTGGTAAACCTACATTTCCAGAAAAAGTTTTATTTTCTTTTTTTTTTGGTTTTTTAATTTGAATCAAAATTGGATTTTTTTGTAATTCAGTAAAATTTATTTTAAAAAAATTCGATTGTGGAATATCTTTAAAATTTTTATTAATCTTTTCCAATGATACTTTTTTCTCATTTATATAATGATAATTAAAATTTTCTGTTTTAAAATATTTTGTTAAAAATGAAATAAACATTTTTTCTGTTAATTTTTCATACATTAAATATTTTATATTAAAATTATATGTTTCTTCATAATATATTAAAGTTTTATGAGCTTTACTTTTTTTAATATCTTGAGAAAATGAATATTTGGTTTTCAATAAATTATATGCTTCTTCTGGTATCTCATCATAATAATCTTCACAAAAAAATAAATCTTCTTTTATCTGATTATTTATATTTTTTGATTTATTATCTTCTTGTTCAATATACAAATATTTTTTTTTTTTATTTTGAATATTATTTATAATATTTTTTGTAATTTCATCTATATTTTTAACTTCAGGGTTTACATTAATACAATTTTCATTTATAATATTATTAATTGTCTCATAATCTATATTATTTTTCCAGTTTCTGAACCATTCTTTATTAATTAAATAAATATTTTCTTTTTCATTTGAAAATTTTATTAAAAGAAATAATTTAATTCTAAATTCAATATTTTTTTTTTTGGTAGGTTTTTTTATTATTTGAAATAAATCGAAATCACCTTCTCTTTCTGATTGAGAATTCATTATTTATTTATTTTTTTTAATTAATTAATTATAATAATAAATTTCTTTAATAAAAATAAAAATATTATATTCATATTTTTTGAACCATCCTATAATATATTTCTTAATAGTTTTAATATAATTTATTTATATAAATTAGAATGAATGACTCTTTAGTTCCTTTAATAGGTGAATACAATTTTAAATTTTAATTATTTTTATTTAAATATTTTATAATAAAAAGAATGATATTGATTAAATTATCATTCATTTAGTTACATAATTATAGAAATTATATTTGAAATTGAATCTTTATTAATAGTACAAATCACAATAAAATAATTAAAATTCATATATCTCAAATTTAAAAAAAATTTATGTCCAAATTAAAATTAAAAAGCATAATAACATATAATTTTTTCGTATCAATTATCCCATAAATAAAATCTAAGTCAATTATTTTATAATTTATATATTAGTATAAAGACATCTGAAAAATTTAGTTTATAAATGAAAATTTAATATAATTACTAAATA
The DNA here is from genome assembly GCA_023807065.1 of Isotricha intestinalis. Lineage (NCBI taxonomy): Eukaryota > Ciliophora > Litostomatea > Vestibuliferida > Isotrichidae > Isotricha > Isotricha intestinalis. The sequence continues at coordinate 36,836 of JAJJLU010000008.1, forward strand.
CAAAAAACATATTTTATTACAAATATATATTTTAATTTATTTGATCTTCACTTATATCTGATTCTTCATTTTTAAAAAAATGTTTATTTTTCTTTTTCTTTTTGATTACTTTATAAAACTTTACTTTAGGTAAAGAAAAAGATTTATAATTAAAACCATCACTTGAAGTTTTTAACATAATTTCACATTTTTTATTAAGAGAATTGATTGATTCAACAATATCTTTTTCTTTTTTTTCAACCCTCGAAATAAATTTTTTATTAAGAGAAATTTTTTGATAAGTAAAATTCCTTAAATATTTAAACTTTTTTTCTAATTTTTTAAGTGCATCTTTTGAAAAACTATCTCCAATAGTATTAATAAGATTAACTTGATAATTTATTAAATTAAATTTATCTTTTGATTTTTTTGCTTTTTCTATTCTTTCAATAAATTGAGGAGATATTTTATAAATATTATTTAAAATTCTTTGATCTTCACTTAAACTAATTTTATGAAAAGAAGAAGTTGTTTTTGAATTCATACCTAAAAAATAATTTCTAGATTTATTTTTATTTTTTTGATTTTCTTTATTATCATCTTTATTTTTATTAACTATATTATATTGATCAAATATTTTATCCTCTTCTTGAATTTCAAGTGGATTAATCTTTTTTTCTGTTTTAACATATTTATTGATTTGAATTAAAGAATGTCTAGAATTAAAAATTGAATTAAACTTTCTTGGAGTAGTTAATTCTTTTCTAAAAGAATTTAATTTATTTCCAGATAATTTTATATTTGTATTTGTTCTTAATAGTCCTTGAGGTTGTTTATTCATTCCAAATCTATTTGGACTGCTTGATATTATAGAAGAACTTTTTCTAAAAAATATTTGATTATTAAAATCTAATTCATTTTCTTTATTTGTGTTATTCAAATTTTCATTTTTTAAATTATTTATACTTGAGTTTTCAATTTTAATTGGTTTTATTGAAATTTGTTTTGATGATAAATTATTGTTTATTTTATCTTTATTTATTGCTTCTGTGATTAAAGTATTGGTTAAATTTTTTGAACTTTTATTTATATTTAAACTTCCTATTATTGTGTTTCTTTTTGGCTTGTTTTTAATTTCTAATGTATATAATTTTTCTAATTTTTTTATTGCATCTATTCTTTGTAATATTATAGTTTTTCTTTTTTCTAAATAATTACTATTTTTTACTTCTATTAGACTGTGATTTTTTAGTTTGTCTAATTCCATTTTTAATTTAAAAATTTATGAAAATTATTTATAAATTTGAAATTTTTATTCAATATTATCTTTTAAAAATTAATTTTAATTTAAAAGTGAAAAAATTTTTAAAAAATAAGCAATTGTTTATTATTATCTTTTTTTTATAACAATAAATGATAATATATTCAAAAATAAAGTATTAATTTATATAAAAAATGAAAAGTAAGTTTTATTTTCATAAATTTCAAAATAATAAGGTTTTTAAAAATATATATCAGAGAAGAAGACCTGGTTTTTATAGACCATATAGAAGATATAAAAAATATATTACATATTATCCAAGATTTTATAAAAAAAATGATTTAACTTATGCTCCAAGAAATACATCTCAATTTCTAATTAAACAACATGAAAAAGATTGTTTAAAGGAAGTTATTGATTCAGATGATGAAAATTTTATTTATCCAAATTTATTAGATAATAATATTGACCATTTGCATTTTAATGAATAAATTTTTTATATTTTCTATCATTACAATATATTTTTATAAATAAAAAAATGAAATAAATTTAATAAACTTTATTAAATATATATTAAAAAAGTCTTATAATTTTTTTAAAAATTTGGCCGTTTTCGGTTTACATATTTTTTTTCCTTCCTTATTTTTACACTTTATTATAATAATATGTCGGTTGATTTCTTTTGTTTTTTTTTTTTTTTTAATTTAATTTTTTTACCATAATTTATATATTATCCTTAGTTGTATATATATTTCTCTTATTTTTTTGAGGAATTAATTAAAATGATTTTCTTTTTAAATTAGGTTCATTGTTTTCTTGACTATTATTTAGAGTAATTTTTTTAATTAATTTCATTGTTTATTATTCTTTTTTTGGAATAATTATTTGTTTTTCAAATAAATTAATATGATAATCATTTTAATTTTTATATAATTATTTTTTGCAATTAAATTTTCTAATTGATATTTAATAAATTGTTGTAATATTATTTTTTTGTTTTTTGTTCTGCTGAGCTTGTGAATAATAAAATAATAGATTATCTTTTAATGGGAATCAAATAAATTTTAATTTTAAATCCTTCTATACAATTAAATTAACGATAACATCAAATTCAATATTTATTTTAATTGATATAAAAAAAAAATAAAAATCTTTAAATAAGTTTAATTTCCTAATCTAATTTTCTAAAAAGAAGAAAAAAATTTTTTTTTACAGAATTTTTTATAGAATATTTTAAAGTTATTTAAGGCAGATAATGTAAGTGAATATTCCCCAGAAGATGTTATATTAATTGATTTAATTATTAAAAAACAATTGTATTTAATTATTCAGTAAATTATTCTCCTTTTTTTTGGATTTAATTTTTATACAATTGTAAATAATATTATAAGATATTAAATATAATTTTCTCATAAAAATAAATTTTTGTCATTAAAATAATAATTATAAATGATTAATTTACATATTTATTGTTTAATTAATATTTATTAGTTAAAACAAATTTTGCACTCAATTTTAATTTTTGTGATAAATTTTTTAACAATTCATTTTTTTCTTGTCCTATTGTTTCTATTGTATTTCTTAATTCTTTTTTATATTTAGATATCTTTTTATTTAATTTTTCTACTTGAGCTCTTTTATGATCTAACACCTGATATTCTTCCATTAAAATTTGATTAATTGAATCTAAATCTTTATTTGTTTTGTTTAATTTACTTTCAAGTTTTTCTTCTTCTGTTTTTTTTTTAAAAAAATTAAGTTTACTTTTTTTAACCTCTTTATTTATTTTCCCTGGTTCTTCAGTTAAGATAATTCCATTATTTGTCATTTGTGAATCAACTTTGACTTTTTTATTATAATTATCTCTATGATTTAAAACAGTTTCAAGTCCATTTTTCATTTCTAATAATAATTCTATTTTAATCTTAAATTTATTTACTTTATTCATTTGAAGATTATAATTTTTCTTCATTTGTTCATAATTTTTAATTGATTTATCTAATTTACTTTGAATTAAAGTTTTTGTTTCTTTTTCTTTTTCACATAATGTATTCAATTCATTTTTATATAATTGAATATATTCTTTTTGATCACTTTCCCAAAAATTTTTAGGATCATTTAATTTTTCTTTAACTTGTTCAACGAAATAATCTTGTCTTAATTCTTTTAATTTTTTATTAGTGACTTTATAATTTTTGTAATATTTTATAATATCATGAAAATTCATATTATTTAAATATTCAGCATTAGATTTAAAATACTGACTAAAAGTTAATAAATCCATTTTCATTAATTGATCTTTCATTAAAAATAAGAATATCATTGAAAATTTAAAAATAGCTTTCCATTTATCAATAATAAAAACATCCCAAACTTTATATAAAACATTAAAAGGTAAATAATTAGAAAAAATAGTTAAAATCCATTTAGAAAAAAATAAATCAGCATTAATTTGAGCTTTTTGTAAATGATCAAATAATTCTGGAAAGTATTCTTTAATATAATAATTTAATTGGAAAATTCTAATATAATAATCAGGCATATTTTTTAAAAATAAAAAACTTAATTCTAAATCATCAATAAAAGACAAAAATATCCAAAAACAAATTTCTTCATTATCAAAAAAATTAATTAAAGCCCCTGCTATAAAATTCATTCCTTGACAATAACCTATTTCAGGTCTAATAAACGCAACTGAAGTTAAAATATTTCTTAAAATATTATTTCCATTTCCTTTTGTAAATATATCTGTATAAAAAGTTCTATTTATATCTCTTTCAATTTCCCCATATATTTTTTTTAATCTTTTATCTGTATTTTCTTCTTTTTTTGATAAATTAAGAATATTTTCATATAATTTTTTATCAATTTTATAATCTAATAATTCCTTTAAAATTAGATCTTTCATTTTATTAATATCAATATTTGACATATAGAAAAGAAGTCTATATTTCTCATTCACACAACCGTATAAAGTATATTTTTTAATAAATTTTTTTTTTTTTAAAATATTATATATAGTTTTATTTGTTTGTTGAAAATTAATTAGATCATTATATTCAAGGAAAGACATTAATATACCTATTAAGTTTTCATTTTGGATATTCATAATTTGTTCCATATAACTTTGACATTTTTCTGTTGAATTTACCTCACTTGTGTATGATGTTAAATTATTTTCATTTTCCATTTTTAAATAAACAAATAATAATAATTAAATAAATATGTTTTTAAAAATTTAGAGTAGGAATTATTAGCATATTTTATTAAGTTAAATGAATTTTTAAATTTTTATAATGTAATTAAATTCATCTTATTCAGCATATAGATATATTTAAATTAAGTATTCTATTTATTTAAATATCCTAATTATTGTGTAAAATAGTATTTATAATATTATTTTTATGAAAAATATGAAAAAGTAGAATCTTATTTTAAGAGATTCATTTTCTTTTCCTTCAAATAATTTTAGCTTCATAAAAAAAACTTATTTTCTTTTTAATTTAACAATATTAATCATTTTTCTTTTTATTTTAAATAAATCAAAAAAAACCAAAAAAAAAAAAATAAATAAATTAAATGAAAACTAATCTCCCAAATTTAAAATCAAAAAAACTAGCAGTAGAGATGGAAGACCCAGAACACATGAGAGAAGCATATAATCCATTTAAAGCACATATGGAAAAAGTAATAGAAATTAGAATATTTTTAAAATACAATTTCCATAAAAATGATATAGACGATGCATTTATAAATGATTTAGAACAAGAATATGCATGTCAATTTTTAGAAAAAATGCAATTTTTACCAACTCATCAAAATATAGCAAAATTATTAAAATTTCGTCCTATTGAACATTGTGATTTTCATTTAACTCAAGAACAAGTTAGAAATAAATTAGTTAAATTAATTCATATTTATCCAAATAATAGAAGTGAAAAAAAAACGAAAGATAAATTAAAAATATTATTCGGTAAAAATGAAGAATTTGAAGGAAAATTAAAACAAAATGTTCAAATTGCACATAAAGAAGATGTTGTTGGAAAAATTAAAAAAAGAGAAATTAAAAGAGATGAAATGTTATTATTTCAAAGAGAAATTGTTGATAATATGATTTCTGATGCAAAAGATGATATTGTTGATAAACAATTATATTTTCAAAATCAAGGAATGAATGATAAAAAATTATTATCTATAGAAAATATAAGAGATAAATATTTAAATCCAAATGCTAAAAATATTTTAGAATATGATTTAAATGAAAAAATGAATGCAAAAGCAAAATTTCAAAATATAGATAAATCACATAAAAGAGATATATTATCAGATGAAAAATATCAATTTAAATTTTTAAATATAAATTTAACAAAAGAAATATTAGATGAAGTAACTAAACCTGAAGATACACCTATTGAAATTATAATGAAAGATGTAAATTTTATTTTAGATAATTTTCCTATTGAAGAATTAATTGAAATGGATGATGATATTCAAATAAAAGATATGGCAAGAACTACAACTTCTAGATTTAGAAAGGAAACTATCAGTCGAAAGCAATTATATTATAAAATTAAACAAGTTAAAAAAGAAGATTTAATTTATGTTTATAAAAAAATTCAAAATCAAAATGTTTTTAGAATTATTGGTTTAACTATTAATTTACTTTATTGGATTGTTTTTGGATTTATTGATAGATTCCAAATTGATAAAGCTACAAAACAATATTTATTTTTTAAATTATTACAAGAGATTAAAGTTTTAGAAGTAGGCTTTCGTTCAAAAAGATTATATAATAAAATATTTATGCCATTGTTAATTTTAATAGTTAGAATTGAATGTGAAAATATTTTTGTAAACAAATTCAAAATTTTATTTGAGAATCAATTAAATAAACAACATGCTTTAGAAAAAATAAATGAATTAATAACTGTAATTTATGATCCTCATGCATATTATAATACATTTACAATCATAGGAGGAAATACTGCAATTTTAAAACATAAATTGAATAAGAAAATATTACCAAAATTTAAATCTAAAACATATGTAACAAGTAATTTAGTTGATCAATTATTTACTAAATTTAAATCTCAAAAAAATATTATTCATAATAAAGAAAAAGGAATGAGAAGTGAAATAGATAAAGAATTAGATGTTGAAGTATGGGATAGAGAAAAAAAATATATTGCAGAATCTAAAACAGCATTTTTTGGTGTTTTATTTAATAAAATGAATCAAGATTTAAAAAAAAGAAATTTAGAACCTATTTTTACTATTAAAAATCATAAAAGAAAAAATAAAAAAGCAGATAGTCAAGAACTTGAAGAAATTGTTGAAGAAGATATTAGTAGAAAAAATAGAACTGATGGTTTTTATATGAGAAAATAAAATAAATTTTTTCTTAAATTTTTTTTAATTTTCAAAAAATGAAAATTTTAAAATTTAATTAATAATATTTAAACTTTATATAAAATCATTTTGTTTAATAAAGTCTCCGATATTGATATCTTTATCTTTTTCTTTTTCATAAGAATGTTTATTATTATTGTTATTATTATTATCTTTAGGTAAAGTCATTTCAACAAAAGCTCTTTGAAGTAATAATCTATGCATTGGAGTTTTTACATTACATTCTAAAAAACTAATAAAATCTTTTATAGTAATTTTCCTTTTATTATTTAAAGTATATTTTCTACAATTTTTAGTTACATCATTAGTATTATATATTTGAAATGTTGTTTTACTTTCTTCTTTTGAATCATCAGATTCTGAATCTTTTTTAATGTTTTTAGATATTTCTACTTTTTTTTCTTTACCCATTGATCTTTTTATTGATTCATATTCTTCTAATAAATTTAATTTTGTTTGAATATCTTCTTTATAAAAAATATTAAAAGTTTTATAAGGATAAAAAATTAATTTTCCAGAACCATCTTTTTGAATTTCATTTTTATAATTTATTGTTTTAATTGGAATTTTTTTTAATTTTTCTCTAAAATTTGGTAAATCTTTAGAATAACTTCTTCTTCTATTAATTTCAATTAATTTTTGAATACTATTTTTTAAATATATTTTAAGCATTATTTCTAAAAATTTTATAGCTTCATCTTCTTTTTCAATATTTATATTATCTGTTATTTTTTTCCATTTGAATTTTTTTATTAAATTAGGAATATTAAATAAACCTTGAGTTGAATATTTATGTTCCATAAAATCTGATTTTTTAATATTTGAATTTATAGAATGTTTAAATTTGGGAATTATAGTTTGTGATGGATCTCTTAATTTATAGTCATCTAATTTGTTTCTATATTTGAAAAAATTGCTATTTGATTTTTCATCATCTGAACTTGACATTTATTGAAATAAAAATATAAAAAAATAAAGAAAAAATAGAAAATAAAAATATATTTAATAATATATATATATCAATTTATCGTATATATTTTATAATATATATAATAATATTAAATTTTTTTACTCATACACTGCTTTTTCAATTTTTGGTAAATTCGGAAAAGAATTTAAAAAAGATTTATCGAAAAACCAAATATCATTTATTAAATGTGATTCTCTAAATTTGTTAAATCCTAAATCTTCATTTTTCATAATATATGATATATAGTAATGGAGATTTTTATTTGTAATAAAAATTGAAAAATAATTTGTCAATTTTTTTTTATCTCTTTTATTTATTGTTTTAATAAAGTTAGAAATAAAAATTTGGCAATAATTATTTTCATAAAAAATTTCATCTTCAAGAATTTGATTTATTTTTTGACTTTCTAAGTTTACTTCTTCAAAATCATCTATAATCTTCTTTTTTCTTTTATAATATACATTATTTTGAAATTCTTTTTCAGCCATTACATTTTTTTGATTAACAAGATAATCATAAAATGAAAACATTTCAGTTTTTTCAACTAATTCATCTATTAAAATAGGTTTTTTCTCATTTTTATCTTTTGAAATTAATAATTCCCAAAATTTTAATAATTTTAAATGAAAATTTCTAACCCTTGGAATATATTTAAAATTTTTGAGAATTCTATGAATTTCATAAAATATAGATTCTAAATCAAAGTTATGTTTATATATTAAAAATTCACTAATTGCAATTAATTGTTTTTTATTATTTTCGTCAATATTATATCTACTTAATTTTTCAATTAATTTATCAACAAAATCTTCTAAAGAATTAAATTTAGAATTTAATTCTTCAAAACAAAAAATATGAAAAAATAATATAACAGAAATATAATAAATATAAATACCTATTGAATTATCATCATCATTAATTGTTTCAAATCTTAAGTCACTTGTTAAATTATCTCCTAGAGTTGAAACATAATCAATATTATCAGATAATATAATTAAAGGAATTTTTATTTTTGGAATTTTATCTAAAATATTTAAAAAATATTGTCTATCATCATCACAAGAGAAAGAATCAGATATTAAAATTAAATTTTTTTGTTCATTACAATATTTAGTTACATTTCTATAAATTAATTTAAATAATTGTTTTCCTAAAGTTTCAGGAACATTATTATTTGAACTTTTATTATCTGATTCAGATGATAATCCGCTATCATCATTTTCTTTTCTATGATATAATGTAACTAAAGATTCAATATTTTCTTCAATAATTTCTTTCCATTTAATATTAAAATTTTCATTCATTAATTTAATTAAAGAAATTTTATTATTAATTGAATCAGGAATAAAGGGAAGTTTTCTTGATTGAGTGGCTTCATAAATTTTATTTAATTTTAAATATTTTGTAGCTTCTGTTTCATCAAGTCTAATAATATGATAATTCAATATTAAACAAATAGTTTCAACTGTTTTAACATAATTTCTATAATCACTTTCTGTTTTAATGTATAAAGATTTTCCTCCATCAAAATTAGAAGTATAATCTTTTATTATATTTGTTAATTTATTCCAAAATAATTCACTTTGAATTTGATCTGTTGGTATATATTGAAGAAATGAAGATTTTGATTCATTAAATCCAGTAAATAAAGTTATATCTGTATAATTTTGAGTATTATCTTTTAATATTATATTCTTTGGTATATATATTAACTTTATTTTAAAATGAAGAAGAAATTTAATTATAAATTCTTTTATATTTATTTTTTCCATATCTATATAGTCAAGTATATTATTTTGAGAAAAATAATTTTTTATTTTTGAATAATTACAACCTATTATAATTAATATTTTTTTTAACATATATTCTGTTAAAAAGTATGTCTTAGATGCAATTGTTTTATATTTTTCTTTATCAAATGAAAAAGTTTGTTCTACTAATAAATTATTACCATTACTTTTATTTTCATTTTTATTTTGAATGTTATTATTTTTATCAATTTTTTTATTTATATTAATATTATTATCATTCAAATTTTTGTCATCAAAATTATTATTATTTAAAGTTTTAAGATTATTCAAACTAGCATTGGAATTATCATTATTATTATTGTTAATATTTTCATTTAAATTATTTTCTTCATTATCATTAAAATTATTTAGATTATTATTTTTTTCATCAGAATTATTATTAAGACTTCCATTATTATTAGTTGTATTATTATCCTCTTCATTATTCGTTGAATGATTTCCAAATAAACTCTTTAAAGAGGTATTATCATTTTTTTTAATATTAAAAAAATTATCTATTGGAATTGTTCCATTTGTACTAAAATATGGTACATTTTTAATTACATTTCCTTTTTTTTTCTCATTCTTTTTTTTTTTTTGAATATTAGAAATATTTTGTTTCATATTGATTGAGACAAAAATTTAAAATTTAAAGTTAAAAATATAATTTAATTTTGATATTATGATAAATATTAAACCAAAACAAAAATATCTTTAACAAAGTTAAAAAGAAAAATAAAAAAAATAAAAACTTCAAAAAAACTTAAAAACTTTTTAAAAAAAAGAAAATAAAAAATAAAATTTTAAAAAAATAAAAAAAAATATAAAAATATAGAAATAAAAAAAAAATATTTTTATATATATCAACCGAAAATCAAAAATAAAAAAATGTCATCTGAAAAACAAGAGACAATAATAGGAGATTACATAGTGAAAAAAACATTAGGAAAAGGAACGTTTAGTAAAGTAAAGTTAGGGATTCATAAAGTAACAAATCAAAAAGTGGCAATAAAAATATTAGAAAAATCAAAAATAGTAGAAAAGGATGATTTAGAAAGAATAATAAGAGAAATGGATATAATTCGTCAATTAAATCATCCAAATATAGCAAGAGTATATGAAATGTGTGAAAGTGATGATTTTTTTTTTATAATGATGGAATATTGTTCAGGCGGAGAATTATTTAATTATATTGTTAAAAATCAAAGATTATCAGAAGATGAAACTTCATATTTTTTTTATCAAATAATAAATGCTTTAGAATATATTCATTCAAAAAATATTGCTCATAGAGATTTAAAACCAGAAAATTTATTATTAGATGAAAATAACTTAATTAAAATTATTGATTTTGGTTTATCTAATTATTTCTATGGAAAAAAATTAGCTACTCCTTGTGGAAGTCCTTGTTATGCTTCTCCAGAAATGGTTTCTGGAAAAAAATATGATGGATTCTTAATTGATATTTGGGCTCTTGGAATTACTCTTTTTGCTATGATGTGTGGTTATTTACCTTTTGAAGACGAAGATAATGATGAATTATTTAAAAAAATATTAGAATGTAATTTAAAATTCCCAACATATCTTAGCAAATGTGCTAAAGATATTATGAAAAAAATATTAGTCACTGATCCTAAAAAAAGAATCACTATTAAAGATATTAAATTACATCCTTTTTATTTAAATGGAAAAGATATTTTTGAAGAAAGATTCTTTGTTCTTGATGATGAAGATGAAGATGCTTTTGGAAAAATTAATAAGAAAAGAAGAAATAGATTACTTGATGATGATTTTGGAAATAGAAGTTTTGAAATTACTAGTGATAAATGTGACATTGAAAAAATGATTGAAAATTATAGAAATAAAAATAAAAATAAAACTAAAAATGATGAGAATGAAAATAGAAAAATTGATAAAGATAATAAAAATAATGAAACGAGGAAAGAAGAAAATAAAGTTGATAATACTAATAATACTAAAATTGATGTAGCTTCTGGAGAAGTTATTGAAAAAAATAAAGTAATAGAAAATAAAAATGAAAAAAATATTGTTAAAGATATTAAAAAAGAAACTATTAAAATAAATAATAATATTAACCATAATAACAAGGAAGCTAATAACAATGAAAAAAACACAAATAAACAAAATGAGAAAAATACTATTAACATAAAGCAACCAGAAAATGAAAAACTTATAATCAATAATCAAAATGAAAAAACCAGAAACGGAAAAAATCATTTAAAAGAAAATTCAAAAGACAAAAAGCAAAACAATAGTCCAAAAAAATATTCTCAAAGAGAAGGGAAGAAGGCAATAAATAATATAATAAATACATTAACAAATCAAACAATAACAACTCCATCAATAACAAATAGAGACACCACATATAGTAATAATATAACTCCACAACATCATATAAGAAAGCAAAATTTTACAAATTTAACAAATCCCAACACTGCATTAACAAGTCAGAATACAACGAATTCAAATTATCCAAATAATTTATATCAACATAATGTATTAAATGATTATTTAAATAATGGGACTTTAATTTCAAAGAAAAATAATCGTATTTCAAGAATACCAAAAATAACAATAGTTGATCATAAAAAAAGAAAAGGAATTAGTCAACATAGAACTACAAATACTACTTTAAATACTAAAAATACTTCTTTAACAAAAGAAAATCCTAATTCAAGCTTAAATAATCAATATTTAAATGTTAATCAAGGAAAAGGGCATTCTACAGTAAGAACTGATTTTGAAATAGGTGAATTAATTAATATTAGTAGTAATAGAAATAATAATATTAATCATATGAATTATAATAATATTAATAATGATGGTCCTGTTCATACTGTTGGAAATAGTAATAGAGGAAGATTTAATTTCTTAAAATTTAAAATTAAAAATGATGTTCCTAGAAAAGTTCCTTTAGTGAATAATAATATTAAAGGTGAGAAAAATGAGAGAGAAAAGAAATCAAATGGACAAAAAAAAATATTAATTAATAATGCAATTTTAAATTTGAATAATTTTCCTAGTAGTAGTAGAGAGCAACAATATTCTCCTCAAAATAAGAAATTACCTTCTATTATAAATGGACATGAGAAAAAAAATATTAATAAAAGATTTGATTTTCTTTCTTCTAATAGAGTTCATTTAAAAACTGAAACTAATATTGTTGAAAATAATAAAATATTTGGTAATAATATCACTTCTAGAATTAGAGAATCATCTAAATTAAGATTTAACAAACCTATTAGATTTAATAAATTAAAACTCAATGATTTTATTATGTAAATAAGTTTAAAAAAGGTAAGAAAAAATTATTAGAATAAAAAAGATATTAAAAGCTGATTAATTATTTGATTTTTTAATTTTATTTTTCATCTTTTATTTCGCAATTAAAATTTAATATTGTTGAATACAAATAATTTTATATTTTTTTTGTTTTTTTATTAATTTAATATGTTTTCTCATTTTCTAATATTAAACTTTTTGGTTCTTTTTAGGATAATTTTATCTTATCAAAATTATACGAATACCTATTCTTCATATATTGAAGATCAAATAGATGAAGCAATTAAATTTGTTATTGTGAAAAACGAAATTTATTGTTTTGGAGAAACATATTCTTATTTAATAAAGCAATTTAAAAATGAAGCATTAACTAAATTATATGAAAATAAAATGAAAATAAAATCATATTCCTCAAATATATTAAATATAAATGATGAATATTTTGGAGTTGGAGGTACTGATATAAGATTATTTGAAATTTATTTAATAAATGGAACTTTAATTTATAATTATTCTTTACCTAAATTTTCACAAATGAATTATCCTTCTTCTTTATCTTTTGCTAAAGATAATTATATAGTTTATTCTTATGTTACAGATTCTTTTTCAGGAAAAGTAATTTTTTTTAATTATTTAAATTTCAAAAAAAGAGAATTTGATTTAGATATTACTTGGAGTTCAAGATATATTAATTTAGATTGTAAGTTCTTTTATTCTGCTGAAAATATTTTATGTATATTTTCTCCTGATTCAAATTTAATTTATTATGAAATTTATTCTATTTTTGGAAGAATAAATCAAACTCAAATATTATATACTCATAATAATAAAAATTATATTAGAACAAATTTTATTATTTTAAAAGATATAAATGAAAATTTAATTGAAATTAACTCAGAGATTATAGTTGCTTCAATGGATAGTTATAATACTTTAAATCTTTTTCATTTTCAAACTACTTTAACAAGAAGAAAAGTTTTTGAAATTGAAAAATTAAATGAAAATGAACTAAGTATGAATTATTTTAACGCCTTAATTAAAATAACTCCTAAATTATTTTTAGTTGTTGGAAACTCAAATAATTTATTTTTTTTTTCAAATGATTTAATATATTTAGGAGTCTCATCAAATAATTCAATTGGAGTAAATAAATTTAATGACTTTTTCCCTTTTTATAAAGGAGGAAAAACAAACCTTTTAATAACATCAACTTATAACAAATCGAAAGAAGAAATTTTTTCTACTTTTCATGAATTTGAATTTGCTTATTGTAAAGATAATTATATGAATATTTCATTAAATGAAAGTTTTAATTTTACAATTGATTCTTTATTAGAATCTCAAGATAATAATTTAACTGTTTATATAAAATTTCCTATTATTCCAAATTTAGAAGAAAGTGTTTTTTCTTTTAACTATATAAATAATGAAGAATTAATTAATATTAATCAAAATATATATTATAATCTAAAAACAGAGTTTTCTATTTTGATTAATACAGAAAAAAAAATTAAAATAGGTTATGTATTTTTAGAAGCTTTAAATGAAACATTAATGATTCCTTCAGAATTATGTTATATCTATATAAATTAATTGTAAAATTCAACATTTAATATAGAAGTAATGTATTCATATATTTATAATTATTGTTTATAAATATATAACTAAATTTTAATATAAACTAAATTTTAATATAAACTAAATATATTTTTTTGGGAATCAGATTACTAAAGCTCTTTTTTTCATAAATAATAATGATATGTAGTAACTTGCCTTTAATTATATAAAAATCTTAAATATAATTCAATAATAAGTTACATTTCATGTTTAGTTTGTTTACATCAAAATTACATATCTTTGTAACTTGACAAGATTAAAACTAAAAATTCTCAATAAAAAAAGCCTTATTTTCATCATATTCCCATTATTTAAAACTATTCAATAAATAAAATATAAAAAAGCATAATTTTAATAATAAAATTCTAATGATTGGAAAAATAAATAATTTAAAAAATAATATAAATTTATCAAGTGAAATTAAATATAAATTAAATTTTAAAAAGACAAAACCAAATGAAAAGAAATTTTAGTACAAATGATATTAAAGAATCATTAGAAAATGAAATCAAAAATATATACATAAATGAATTTAATGATTTATTCTCAAACATTTTAAAATATACAAGTGGAAAATTTTTATCATATCTTTGTAAAAGAGTAAAATTAACAATAGATTCAAAATTTAACGAACCTCAAGCAAAACCAATAATAACTAAAATAGAAAATTATATTATAGAAGAATACTATAATTCCCAATATAAAATTGCAAAAGATAATTTAAATTTAATAAAAGATGAACCAACTTCATTAAGAAAAAATTATATTTTTAACGGACAAAACTTCATTAAACATTGTTCTTTATGTGAAAATGCTTTACATACATGTGGAAAAAAATTTTACTCGAATGAAAGTTTTATTAAAAATTCAAATGATTTAATGCTAATTTGTATAGAATGTAATAAAGTATATAAATATGATATGATTAAAATGAATTGTGATAAATGTCATGATGATTATTATACTAAATTTAATAATAATAAAAATAATAAATATCAACCTGCTACATGGTCAAAATATCATTGTAATATTGTAATTAATGATAAAATTAAATGTCATTATTGTCATGATTGTCTTTTTATTGATCCTGCAATTCCAAATATATTAAAATGCTTTAAATGTAAATATTTAACTGAAGTTTCTAAATTAAAATTTAAATGCCTTTTATGTAAAAAAGAATTTTCTTCAGAAGCTAAAGTTTATAATCCTTTAGAATTTAAAATGATTAAAATGTCAGTGAAAGATACATTAATTAATAAAATTAAAGCTATACCAAATAATGATAAAAATAATTGTGAAATTGATTTTAAATGTAATTGTAAAATTGATTATAATAAATGTAAGTTTTATCATAAAAGAAATTGTAGAGGAATATTATTAAAAGGTAAAATGAATAAAAAAGATATAATAGTTTGCTCTAATTGTCATTCTTTAAATTACTATGAAAATTATGTTTGGATGTGTCCTGTTTGTGAAAATAGAACTGGAATAAATAATAAAAATAAAATTAATGAAAAGGGAAGATTATCAAATAGAACTCCAAATAAAACTGAAAGAAAAAGAGAAAGAAGTATTATTTATAATAGTGGTCAAAAAAATTATGATTGTTATGTAAATGATAATGATTTTATTGAAAAAAAAGTAACTTGTAAAAAAATTAATATTGATTATGGAATTGAAAGAAAAAAAAGTAATGAATGTTTAAATAAAATTCCAAAACCTAAAAACAGAAATTCATCTCAGAAAAATATTTTTTACTCTGAAAATAAAGAAAATAATAAAAATCAAGTTAATATTAAAGTAATTCAAAATATAGTAAATAATGACAATAATAATGAAATTATAAGAATGGTAAAACAGCAATTAATTACTAAATTTGATGATGAAATTCAAGACATTCAAAAAAGTAAAAACAATAAAAAAACCAAAATTTCTCCTCCAAAAAAAGTTCAATTTTCAAATTCTCCTGATATTCCTGAAAAAGAAATAGAAAAAATGAATAATAAAATAAATAATAATATTAACGATGATCCTAATTTAAAAAGTCAAAATGCTATTCAAACAATAAGAAAAAAAGATTATACTTTTAATATAGATGAATATGAAATAAAGGAAAAAATTGGTGAAGGTTCCTTTGGTCAAATATATAAAGTATTAAAAGATAATAAATATTATGCTTTAAAAAAATTAATAGGAACAAATGAATATGATTTTGAAGCTTTACAGCATGAAAATGATATATTAAGAAGTATATCATCTTCAAAAAATTTAAGTGTAATTAACATATATGGTATGCAAAGTAAAAAATTAGATAAAACAACGAAAGTTTTATATATATTAATGGAATTAGCAGAAAGTGATTGGGAAAAAGAAATAAGAAAAAAGTTTTTAAAAAAAGACTATTATAAAGAAAATGAGTTAATATCAATAATAAAAATATTAATAAAATCATTTTCAGAATTACAAAAAGAAAAAATATCTCATAGAGATATAAAACCTCAAAATATATTAATATGTAAAAATCATACTTTTAAAATAGCAGATTTTGGAGAAGCAAAAGAATTACAAAGAAAAGGTAAAATAACAAGAATTCAAACAATAAGAGGAACTGAAATATATATGAGTCCTTTATTATATTCTGCAATTCAAATTGAAAGAGATGCTATTGAAACTAAGCATAATACTTATAAAAGTGATGTCTTTTCTCTTGGTTTATGCTTACTTTATGCTGCTACTTTAAATTTTAATTTATTAATTGAAATCAGAAATATTTTTGATATGAAAATTTTAGAAAAAATTGTTCGAAAAATTATTGGGAATAGATATAGTGAAAAGTTAATTTTACTTATTTTAAATATGATTGAAGTTAATGAAGATAAAAGAATGGATTTTATTGAATTGGAAAATTATTTGGTTAAAAATGTTTTGGAATAAGTTTTTGATTTCTTTTTTCTGAATGCTTTTAATTTTTTTAGATTTTTTTGAGTTTTTTGTACATATATTTTTTAAATTTATTATTGTTCAGAATTAAATTGATAATTTTGTTTTTATTTCATATTTAAAAATTAATTTGTTTTTCATATATTTATTTTTACTTTTATTAATTTATTTTTTGATTTAATTCTGGTAATTATTTATGTTATATAATAGAATTGATTTAAAATATTCAATTTAAAGTGATTTAACAATAAAAAAAATATTAATTTAAAATAACTAAATAAATTAGCAATATGTTTTTTATTTAATATAATAATTTTCTTCTTTAAAAGAATATTTCTTTTTTATTTTCATATTCCCTTATTTTATTATTTATTATTGTAATTTTTCATAATAATGAATGTATTTAAAAGGAAAAAGATTATAAATATATTAACTATTAAGAAATATGTTAATTGCATTTTTTATTATATAATTATTTTTCCAAAAAATTAATTATTTATTATTCAGTAATTATTAATTCATTAATAGAAATTGAAGGATTATAATTACTATGATTATTTTTTGACCTTTCTTTGATTTTCTTTTTCATTTTTTTATTTTCAATTATTTTCATATCAAAAGAATGATTTTTTATATAAGAAGCTTTAATGACTGCAGGCATTGGAATAGGGCATTTTTCCTTTGAAATAGGATAAATATCTTTTAAATTTTGAATAATTTTTTCTAATTCCACAATTTTATTTTTCGATTCATTTAATTCATTTTTTAATTTCATATTTTCTTCTCTTAACATTTCAATTTCAATTTCGTTATTTTCGAATTTATTTTCTTCTTTTTCATATATATTATTTTCTAAAGGAAAAATAAAAGCAGATGTTGATATTTCTTTTAAAAAATCTGAATTTCTTTCTTTTGAATAATTTCTTTCACTTTGATTTGTTGAACTAGTATTTATTTTTTTCATTTTTTTTAAACTTTTTGTTTTATTTACATTATTATTTCCTTTTTTCATCGTTAAACTCATATTTTTTGAGTTATTTTCATTTTTATTTGATCCCAAGTTTATTTTACTTAATTTTTCATTAATATATGTTTGAATAGTTAAATTAGATTTGAATTCGGGAAAAACATCTTCTAAATTTTTTTGTCTTTTATTTATTTGTTTAAATCTTGATGAAATATTTTTCATATTTGATTTACTTTATTTTTTTTATTTTGAAAAAAAATAAATTAAAAAAATAGTTTGATAGAACGGTTTGTGAAAAATTAGAAAATTTTATTTACTAAGATATATAAAACAAAAATTATCCCAAAATTCTCTTTTCATCTGATGTAGCAAATATTGTAGGATTGATAAAACCAGTATTCTTTAAAATTCTTTTAAACCAACAAAACAAACAAAATTCAAAAATAATAATTGGTAAAGTAAGTTTAACTATAAAAATAAAATAAAAGTTATTATCCCAACTGATGAAAATATAAGGACAAAGAGAAATTGAAGATAAAAGAAGTAAAATTATTAATCTTATAAGAGACCTGAAAACAGTAGTATTATTCCATTTAGCATCTTTTGTAATTGTAATTGAATTTCCATTATTTTCATCATCATCAAATTTATCTTGTGAAAAATTAAAATCAATCCAATTTTTTTTATGTCCTTTAAAAAAAAAAAATAATTCAATTTTTATTGCAAAAATACAAAAAAAATTAGCGATAAAAACTCCCATTAATGTGAAACTCCCTTTTTTATAATGATTTTCTCCTTTTTCATTTATTAGAAACATTACTTTTCCACTATTATACACTTTACATCCTTCTAATTTATCATTAATATTACTTTTACTCTTTAAAACAGTAAAATAAACAACAAATAAAATCCCAAATAAAAAAAAATATAATAAAAAATAAATGTATAATTTATATTTAATAATTTGATATAATTCACGACCATCTTGCAAATCAGGATTTAAACCATAATAAACTAAAAAATAAAGTGCCAAACCACAAATTATACTAAAAATAACTTGACTAAAATAATTAGAAGCACTTATTATTGTTGAAGTACATAAACAAACGATTAAAATAATATCAAAAATTAATAAAAAGATTTTAAATTTTTCATTTACTTTTGGTTTACTAATATGATAAATTTTCCATAAACTTAAATAAAAAGGAACTATTACTAATGTATCAGTTGAAGGATTTCCATAACCTAAACTGCAAAAAAATATTTTAATATCTTTATTATTAAATAATCCATTTTCTTTATCTAGATAAGGGGTTGATGATTGAAAAAAAAATTTCATTAATGATGATAAATAATAACAAACTGATACTATAGAAAAAAGAAGGAAACTTTTATAAACATTTGTAAAATTAAATACTATTATTATTATGAGACAAGTCATACCAATATTATTTCCATAATTAAAATATAATATTATTTTATTAATAGTTTCTTTTTGTGTAAATCTTTTTTGCATATAATCAATTATATTCACATCAAAGTCCTTAAATGAATTTAAAAAAATTTTATAACAGATAGAACTTATTATTATTAATAATAACATTGAAATAATTACTATATAATTTCTTTTTTTTTTCTGTGGCCGAATGAAAGTATTCATTTAAATAATAAAATCAAATAAAAAATAATTTTTTAAAATTAATAAAAAACTTATCAACAATTTTATTATTTATTATTTACCAAACACCAAAAATTTATATATTATACACATTTATTTATTTAGAATTTCTCTCTAACAATAAAGTTTCTAAATTAAATTTTTTTCTAACTCTATCACTAGCTAAATCAAAAGGAGTTCTTCCTTCTTTATTTTTAATTAACAAATCAGCATTATTATCTAATAATAATTCAATTATTTCTATATTATTTTCTACCATTGCAATATGTAAAGCAGTATCACCATTATTATTTTGATAATTTATATCACATTTTTTATCTAAAAAATATTGAACAAAATCAATTAAATGTCTTTTAACTGCTATTTGTAAATTATTATTTCCATTTTCATCATTTATTTTTCCTAAGGTTATTAAATATGGTTTTTCTTCTTCATCTTTAAAAGAAATTTCTTCATAATTATTCAATTTTCTAATCGGTCCTCCAGAATAATTTAAAAAGCATTTTCTTTTTATTTCTGGAGTGATTTTTATTGTAAATTCTTTTCCATTTGAATTTTTTATTATATTTTTAATTTTAAAATCTTTAACTTTTTTATATATAGTTTGTGTTTCACTTTCATTATTAAAAGAATTATTATTACTTAAATTAGAATTATTTATATTATTTAATGAACTTTTTTGTTCAATTTCTTTTAAAAAAACTGCATTATGATATAATCTAGAATAAACATTTTCAATATTTAATTTTATTTTTGGTAATTGGAAATTTTCTTTTCTTATAATAATATCACTCATACATTTATTTAAAGTTCTTGAAAAATCTATTATTCTTTGTTGATTCATTGATTTATAATATTTTTCAACTTGTTCATCTATTGTACTTTTCATTTTTTTTCTAAACATTCTATTTTTTTCTTTTAGAAAATTCCATTTTTTATTTTTTTCATTTTTATATTCATTGATATTTCTTTTTATTTTTTCTAACATAAGTGCTTTTTCTCTTTTAAAATATAATAAATTTGTTAATGGATCTGAGCTTGATTTATTCATATTATTTTTAATTGTATTTAAATTTTTTTTAACATGAATTTTCTTTCCAAAGATTCTTTCAATAAATTTATTTGATACTGAAGAATATAAAATTTTGTTAACTTTTTTGTTTAAATCATCTACAAAATTTAGTAAATTTTTGCTTGGAATTTTTGCAACACTTTTAGAAGATAATGGTCTTATTTTATTTAACATATGATTATCATCATTATCTATTAATTGCTTTTCAAATTCTGTTATATTTTTTTTTTTGTTTAAATATGGTTCTATATTCAGTTTCAATTCTTTTATTTATTTATTTTTTTAGAAATTAATCATTAATTAAAATATTTAATTCCAAATATTAAAATTATTTTCAAATTATGATTAATTTTTTTAGTTTTTAATTATTTAAAAAAATTTTTACTCTTTTACATTCAACCTTTTAGAAATCATTTAAAAGTTATTTTATTTAACTATTTATGGATATTTCAAAACATTTATTTAATCATATCTACATTCGACAATGAAAATAATTAAATATTTGATTTATAATATATTTTATATTAATTAATATATCCAAAAA
This sequence comes from Isotricha intestinalis, assembly GCA_023807065.1. Taxonomy (NCBI): domain Eukaryota; phylum Ciliophora; class Litostomatea; order Vestibuliferida; family Isotrichidae; genus Isotricha; species Isotricha intestinalis. The sequence goes on from JAJJLU010000008.1 coordinate 58,366, forward strand.
ACATATTTTCCATATTTCCCAATAAAATATTTTATCCTAAAGAAGAAACAGCTCTAATTTTCTTTTTAATGAACTTAGGATCAATATTATTTTTATACATTTCTTCTTTTGTATTTTTATCATTTTGAATATTAAAATTAACAAGAGCATTAGAATTAGCAAATGGATTTCCATTCATAACAATTTTTCTTCCTTTTAAATATTTAGAATTTTCAATTTCAACATCTAATAAATTTCTTCCTTTAACACACATTTTTTTAAAATCAGTCATAGTATCATTCATTTCTCTAGTAATAGAATAAAAAGTTTTATAAGGAATTTTAGTTTTTAAATAATTATTTTTTTTATAAAATCCAAAATCAGTTTTATAAAACATTTCAGGATTTCTAATAGTTTCTTTAACTTCTTTTTTATTTATATAAAAATTCCAAATTGGACTTTTTTCACTTCCATCATTTAAATAATGAATATCAGTATCTCTTAAAGTAACAAACCATTTATATATTGGATCTGGAAAAGAATGTTGAACTTCTTTAAAATATGAATCTTGAATTTCTTTTTTTGTTCTATATTCTTCATTTTGGGTTATTAATAATTTACTTATTGGTCTTTTTATTTTTTGAGATATATTTTTTGTTATTTTTTCTTTTTTTGAATCTTCTATTTTTTTCTTATTTAAAACTTCTTCTTGAAATTGTAATTCATGTTCAATTTCTGTTTTTAAAGTTTTATTTTCTTTATTATCTATATCTTCTGTTAGTTCTTTATCTATAAATAGTTTTTTATTTTTTTTCTTAAAATTTGATCTTTCTTCTGAATTTTCCAAATTTATTTCTTTAAATCTTTTATAAATTCCACTTAATTCATCATGTTCAATTATTCTTCTATTGCTTTGATTACTCATCACTTTTACTAAATTATTTTTTTTAATACTATTATCAGTTTTATCAACTCTAGATTGACTTAATCTTTGAGCCATTTTAAAAATTGATTTTCTATTTGTAGGTTGTTTTCTAACAATTACATTTTTTGAATTTTTTTTACCTATTACAACTGAATGACCATTAAATTCATCTGTAAAATATAAGTTTGGATCTGTAAATATTTGTTCTATATATTTTTTCTTATCTTTATGTTCTTCTAAATTTATTTTATGAAGGATTAATTGTTTGCTTAAAGGAAATTGAAATGGATGATTTCTTTCTGTATTCATTAAATTAGTTATATAAATAATAAATTGAATATTTAATATTATTAAATATTTTGTTTATTTTTATTTATTATACTCTAATTATTTATATTATCAAAAAATATTTTTTAAAAAATGGAAAATAAAATTCCTTCTAATTTCTCTTCTTTAAATAATGATGTTATTCCTGATGAAAAATTTTTAGAAGAAATTGAAAAATATAATCCTAAATTATCAGAAGATATAATTAGACAAATTTGTGATGAAAAAGGTTTAATAACATCTGATCCAAGATTATATAGAATTATTGCAATTGCTGCACAAGAATTTTTAGAAGATATTTTAACTGGAACTGCAGAAAGTATAAATTGTAAAAAGAAAAATAATAAATTTTTAGAATGGAAAGAATTAGCTGAAATTTTAAAAGAAAAAGGAATTAATACAAATAGAACTCAATTCTATTGTGATAATTTAAATGTGAATTTGGATAAACAAACAAAATAAATTATTAATTTTTAAAAAATAAATAAATAATAAATTTATTTTAAATTATTGGCAAATTTTTTTCTAATTCATAATATGAAATTATATTCAATCATATTTAATATAAATGCTCATTTTTAAACACTTAAATTATTTTATTATTTTCTGTTTTAATAAATCATTAATTTCATAATTTAAGATTTAATTATTTATATTTAAAAAAATTTAGATATAAATATATGTATTTTCTATTCGCTTTTTTGATTTTAAGTTATTTGAATTTGTTTTTTTATTTAATTTTATATTATATATATTTAATATTCCAATTCTCTGAAAAAAAGATTAATACTTTATTTAAATTATAATAATTTTATTCCTCAAAATTAAAATTTGATTTATCAAATTCACCTCTTTTATTTATAGAATAATTTTTTAAACTTTCTTCAAAATTTTTGACATTTATTATTCTTAAATCTTCAGGAATTGCAAATTTACTACATAAACAAGATAATTGAAGATCACTCAAAATTACATTAATTTTTTTTAAATGTTCATTTAAATCTTCAATGGAAATTGTTTTCAAATTTATACCTTTATCCTTTGTTAATTTAATAGAATCTTTTATAATTTCATTTATATTATTATAATTATTTTTTTTTAAACCTTCATTCACTTGAGATAAAGCAAGATTAATATTTTTATAATATTCTTCATTTGTAATTTCAGTCATTGATTCATCATTATTATTTTGTGATTCCTTTTTATTGTTTTCTTCTTTAATATTAAGTAAATTATAAAAATTTGAAAGTTTCAAATCTTCTAAATTTGCTTTAGGATCATCAAATTGTTTCATTACATAATAAATATATTCAATATATCTATCATCAAAATTTATTAAATTATTATCAATTATATCTTTAAAATCTAATAGAGGAATATACTCTTCATTTGCTTTTTCATTTTTTAAATAATTAATTAATTTCATACAATTTTTTTTATGATTATTTATCATTTCTTTCTTTAAATTTTCTTCCATTTCAGAAGAATAATCTATAATATAAGAAAATAAAAGTTTTAAATATTCAGTAAATTTATTTATTCTTCCCTTACTATTATATAATAAAGCACCTAAATAAATTTTTAATTTAATAATACTATTTTCATTTTTACAATTTAAATCTTCACAAATTTTTTTAGAAAATACATTAATAGTATGATTAAATGATTCAGAAGTAATATCTACTTTATTCTCTGAATTTTTATTATTATAGTTTGAATCTTCATATAAATCATCAATTAAAAATATTCCCGAATTTTTTAATGTTAAATGTTTTGCTTCAAAATTTTTAAATAAAATATAAGTAAATTGATTAAATTGAATATTTGTTATTTTCCTTGTTTTTAATATATCATTTTCTTCATCATTTATATAAAAAGGATTATCTGCATCAATTCCAAATTCTATTTGTTCAATTCTTTTATCTGGATTTAACTCTTTCAATTCATTTAATTTTTGTTTATATTGTTTTATTTGCTTTTCTAATTCATTTTCAATTAATTTAGATTGTTCTAAATCTTTTTTTAATTTTTGTATTTCATCTTCTTCTTCTTTATAATTATTATTTATACTTGATATCAAACTTTTTTTATTTATAACAATAAATTCATTTAAATTTACGGAATTATTTTTTATATTTTCATTAATTTCTAATAATTTTTTATTTTCTTTTTGTAAATCATTTATAACTAATTCTTGAAATCTATATTTATTTTTATAAATTGTTAATGCTTTTTTAATTTTTATTATTTCTTCTTTATAAATTATAGTTTTATAATCATTAATTTCATTATTTTGATTGTTTTTATTATTTAAAATTGTATTGTTTTTTTTTAAAGAATTAACAATTTCATTATTTATTTCGATTTTATTTTTTTCTTCTTTTATTTTTAAATGAATATTTTCTATTTCTTCATTTATCATTTTTTCTTCTTCATCTAATAAATTCATTTTATCTTTTAAACTCTCTAATATTTTATTTTGACTATTTATTTTTTCTTGAATTTTATTATATTCTTCAAATTTGTTTTTTCCAATATCATTAATATTATTTGAATATAATAATAAGTTATTTATTTTATTTATTTGTTCTTCTAAAGATATTTTTTCAATCTCACATTCATTTAATTTTGTTAATTTATCATTCTTTTTCATTAAACTTGATTTTTCATCAATTTCCTTAATTTCACATTTTAAATCTTCAATTTGTTTTTTTATTTTTTTAATTAAGTAAATATTTTTATTTAATAAATTATTATCGTTTTTATCAACAATATTTTTTATTTTATTATCTTTTACTTTTATTTGCTCTCTAATTTCTTTATTTTGTCTTTTTAAAAAATATAATTGTAATTTTAATTTTTTTACAACGTTAATTAATTGAAATTTTTCTTGACATAATTTTTCTGACTCAAATAAATATTTTGAATTAATGTTTAAAGAAGTAGAGTATTGAATAGAATTTGAAGAAGATTTTGATTTTTTTAAAGTTGATTTTTGAGCTCTTGATAACTTTTTTATATTGACTGGAGATAACATAATGTTTAAATTTTTTAAACTCGAATGTAAAAAATCATTTTTCATATTTAATAATTTAATTTCAAAAAACAAAATAAATCAATTTTAAAAAAAATTTAAATTTTAAACAAAAGAAAGTATAAAAAAAACTAAAAATTAAAAAATAAAAATCTAAATTTAGAAAAAATAAATATGAATAAATAGCTAAATAATGAAAAAGCCATAAAAAAAAAGTATTTCTAAAAATTCATTTTGTAAAATTTAATTAACCTTAATAACAAAACAGCTAATATTATCCATACTTCCTTTATTAATAGCCATTTTAACAACATTATCACAAACTTCTTTACTTCCTTGAACAAAACTGCAAATTTTAGCAACATCATCATCACTAACAACATCCCAAACACCATCACTAGCAATAACAACATAACATTCATCATTTCCAACTTCAATTCTTTTAACATGAGGAATATTACTAACACCAAATTCTTTTAATTCCCAATCTCCAAAAGCTCTACTTAACATTAATTGACCATAAATTCTTCCTGCAAAAACAATTCCTCCTTCACTTATAATTCTATTATATTCACTTGGATCACTTGCTCTATCATCATATGATAATCTTATTGGTACTTTTGAAGAATTAATTAAAATTGAACGTGTATCTCCTATATTTGCTGAATATATTACTTTCTTATTATCTTCTTTTGTTATAAATATTACATTTCCTGTTGCTCCTACTTGATAATAATTACTTTCTTTTATTTTTTCATCAATTAAAGGAAATATTTTTGTTAATGTCTCTGTCATATTATTTGAAGGTAAATGTTCTTTTAAAATTAATGGGAAATTATTTTGAAGATATGTGGATACTTCTTTTCCTCCATGACCATCAAATAAACAAAATAATGAATTTGAAGGATCATTTAAAAAACAATCTATACATACTCCTTTATCTTCCATATAATCTCTATAACGGGAATTTGGCTCTTCTTTATATGAATATTCTGCAATTGATATTCCTCTTGATGTATATTCTGGTAAATTTATATCACTTTTTTTTTCTAAATATAATTTAGAAGGTTGAGTTATTTGATTTTGAGCATTTGGGATTTCTATTTGTGTTTGAATTTTCTGGTTTTGAGATTTTTCATTTGGAGATAATATTACTTTTGGAGTTTCATATTTTTGAGGTGGAATATTACTTATTTTTTTGGGATTTAATATATTTTGATTATTTGATATTGGAATATTTGATATTGGAGTTTTTAAAGGAGTTATATTATTAGATTGAGGAGTTTGTTGAATATTTTCAGCTGGTTGATTATATGTTGTTTGATTTCTATTTGTTTTTTGATAAGTATATGCACCATATGTATTATTTGTTGTTATATTTGGATTATAATAATTTGAGTTATTTATTTTGGAACCAGTGTAATTTAATAAATCAAATAAATGATCTCTTCTTTGATTATTTATATTATTATAAGCATAAGAATTATTTCCTTGAGGATAATTCATTGTTTTATTTAATGGATATCCATTTATTATATTATATGATGTGGATTTTATCGGGTCATTTAATTGATTTGGTGTTTTCCTTAAATTTTGACTAAAAGTGGAGTTTTCTTCTAATTTTGCTGTTTTACTATATGGTTGATTATTTAATGCATTATATGGATTATTATTTGATGATGGTGTTATTTTTGGATTAAATGAAGAATAATTTGAGCTAAAAATTTTAAAGGGATTTCCATCACTTAATTGATTATGCTTATAATGATAGTTATTGTAAACTGAGGTCATTGTTTTTACTAAATAATAAATTTAAAAATTAAAATATAATTAATTATATGTGTTTGATTTAATAATTATAATTTAATAGACAATAGAATAAAAAATTATTTTTTAAAAAATGAAAAATAAAGATATTGATAATATATTAAAAGAGAATTTAAAAGATATTATTAATTTTTCAGAATATGAAAATTCAGAAATAAAGTGTAAAAAACAAGCTTTTAAAATATATAATGAAGAACAAAAGAAATTATTACAATCACATATTTTATTAAATAAACATAAATTTAACTTAAGTGTAATAGATAGAGAAATAATAACAATATATTCAAAAACATATACAAAAGATATAATAGATAAATTAATATATCAAATAGGGAAAATAATATATTTATCATACAAAAAAAATTTTACAAAAATAAAAAATCCTAAAAATAATCAATATTATACTTCTGATGCAGGATGGGGATGTATGATTAGATGTGGTCAAATGCTTTTATCAAGAGGAATATATAAATATTATAAGCAAATGAAATATGATTCATTTAATGCTTTAAAAGAAACTTCAAAATTTTTTTTAGATAATCCTCTTGATATTAACGAATTACCAGAACCTTTTATTCATATGATGTCTACATATTTAAAAAGTATTGATGTTATTAATAATAATAAAGATAAAACTTTAATTAGTTGTTATTCTCCTTTTAGTTTAAAATCTATTTGTTTAAACGGTATTATATGTGATAAAAGTGCTGGAGAATGGTTTAGTGATGTTAATATGTGCTATTTATTTCAATTAATTTCTGAGAAATATAATTTATTTAATAATTTGAAAATTTTATCTTTTCAAAGTTGTGTTGTTAAAGAAGATATCATTAAGAGTTGTTTTTCTACTGAAAAAACATTCACAAATGAAAATGAATTTATTGTTTATGATGGTAATAAATATTATTTTAAAAATATGGGAATTATTTTTATTTCTGTGAGATTAGGAATTAATGTTATATCAAAAGAATATCATGAATCAATCAGAAAATATTTTTTATGTAAAGAAAGTATTGGAATTATAGGAGGAATAAAAAATTTAGCATATTATTTTATAGGATATAAAAATAATGGTAATTTATTATATTTAGATCCTCATAAAAAGAAAAAATGTCGTAAATTTATTAATGAAATTGATTATAATGATAAATATTTAAGTAAAAATATTCATTCACTTAATATTAATAAAATGACTACTGCTTTATCTTTTGGTTTTATTTTTCGAAATTTTAACGAATATAATGATTTATTTAAATTTTTCCTTATAAATATGAAATCTTTTGATTATCCTCTTTTTACTGTTACTGAAAAAGATGTCTTTGATGAAGGAATTAATGGAAATTTAAAAAATTTAATAAATATGGAAGCAGATGATTTTTAACTTAATATTGATTAAAACAAATATTAATCATTTATTTTATTAATAGTATATATTAAAATAGAAACATTTTTTTAATATAAAATTTTATATAAAGAACCTGACTAAAAGAAACAAACACATCTTAAAAAAAAATAAAACTCTTTTCTAAAAAAATAAAAAAAAAATAAAAAAGAAAAAATGGACATGCCAGAAAGATATGTATCATTAAAAGACTACAAATTAATAAGTGAGAAAAACATAAAAATATCAAAATCATTTAACGCATGGGGATTAAACGGAGTTCGTATAGAAGAGATGGATTTAATAGAAGAGAATGTATTAATTAGAGGAGACTTAAACAAAGTAAACATAGGAATAGGAACAATAATAGATAGTGGAACAGTTCTTCATAATTGTTTAAATTCCCCAAATTTACCAAATGAATTTAAAACATTAAATATAGGTAGTCAATGTTACATAGGTAAAAATTGTATTATTTCAAGTAGATCAATTGGAAATTCTGTTTATATTGGAAAAAATTGTATTTTAGGTGAAAGAAGTGAAATAGGATGTTGTGTTAAAATTTTAGATGATACTTATGTTCCTCCTGATGTTAGAGTTCCTGATCATTGTGTTTTTGGAGGAAATCCTGGAAAAATTTTAGGAGAAATTTGTGAATCTTTTGAATTGTGGATTGATAATTTTTGTAGTAATTTTTATACTAATTTAATTATTGCTAATCCTGGAATGGCTTGAATTTTTATTCTTTTTATAATGTTTCTTTTAAAAGCCTTTTTAATTTTTGTTTTTATTCCATTTTTTCTTTTTGTTTTTTTTTAGGGAATGAAGTTTTTTGAAAAGAAGAATTTTTGAATTGTAATTTAATAAATTAAAATTAATTTATTTTTTTTAATTTTTTTTTAATCAATCATTCACTTATATTTTTATTTAAATATGAGTTTTTTTGGAAATAGTAAAACATATATTTTATAATAATATAGTGACAATAAAAGATGAATCAAATAAAAATAATGAATTAGAAACTAATAAAATACCCAGTAAAACTCCAGAACAAAAAAATGAAAAACCCAAATTTTCTTTTATCAAAAAAAAACCGCCATCAACTAATAATATAGCAAATAATCAAAATAAAACAAATAACAATGAAAATAAACCCCAAGAACAAAATACAAATAATTCAGATTTAAATAAATTAATGACAGTTACTTCAAATCCAAATCAACAAAATAATATTCCAAAAGAAAATAATGAAATTCATCAAGAACAACATCCAAAAAAATTTGGTTTTATTAAAAAAGGAAATGAAAATAAAAATGAAGAACATAAAAAAGAAACTCCTAATGCTAATAAAAAAGTAAATATTCAAATATTATATAAGGAAAAATTAATGAAATATAATTCAAATATGTTTGATTATAATCAAAATTTTAAAAATTTTGTAAGAAAAATTAGTTTAATAAGAAGTGAAATAACAGAATTAAAAAATAATAAAAAACAATTAAATGAAGATTTAAAAAATTTAACAAAAATGCAAAATGATTTAGCAGAAAGTAATAAATTTGATGAAGCAATAAAAGTAGAAGAAGAAATAGATAAAAAAAATCAAGATAAAAAAAATATAGAATTATTAATTAAAGAAAAAAATGAAAAAGAATTAAATGAAGCAAAAATTTTAATAGTAGATTTAATGAGAGAAAAAACTGATTTTTATGATAGTTATTTAATTTCTTTTCCAATGTTAATTCCAAATGCTGAAAAATCAAAAGAAGAAATTGAAAATAATAAAAAAAGTACTTTAGAACATTATGATAAAGATATTCAAGAAGTTAAAAAGAAAAATGATAATTTAAATCAAATTTTACAAGAAGCAATTAAAAATGTTGAAAAAGAAGAAGAAAAATTTAAAGAAAAATTTGAAGAAGAAACTAAAGATTTAAAAAATGAAATTGATAATTTATATAAAAATAAAGAAGATATTAGTAATGAAATTGAAGAATTGAAAAAAAAATTATTAGAAAAAGAAGAAAATTTAAAAGAAATTAATTCAAAAATCGAAGAAAAAGAAGAAGAAAGAAATGAAGTTAAAAAAAAATATGAAAGTGAAGATTCTTATCAAAAAATTATTGAAGAGAAAAATCAAAAAGAAGAAGATTATAATAAATCAATTCAAATATTAGAAAGTTTAAAAAAAGTATATGAAGAAAATGAAGAAAAATTTAATAAAGAAATAAATGAAGTAGATAAAATTATAAATTTAATAACAAAAAGAAATGAAGATTTACCAAAGAGAATAGAAAATTATTCTAAAACAATAAAAGAATTAAATGAAATGTTTAATATAAATGAAGAAAATTTAAAAAAAATAAATGAAAATGAGAATAAAATAAAAGAACTTTCAACAAAAATAAATGAAAATAATGATCAAATAGAAGTATTATATTTCCAAAATAAAAGAATAGATTCTGAAATATTATCAACTGATTCACATATAAATAATTTAGAAGAAGCAAAAAAAAATGCAGTAATAAAAAAACAATTTAAAGAAGCACAATCTTTAAATAATGAAGCAAAAAAACATTATGAAACAAAAAATAAATTAGTTGAACTTTTAGAAAATAATAATAATGCAATTGAAAATTTTAAAAAAGATAATGAATCAATTAATTTAAATTCTAATGAAATACAAGAAGAAAATAATAAAACTTTAAAAATATTAAATGAAAATAATTCAAAATATTTAAATAATTTATTAAATGTATTAAAAGATTTCTTAGAAGATTTAGAAGAAAATGATCCAGATATAGAAATGATTAAAAATGAAATTAATTTAGTTGAAAAAGAAATTAATGAAGATGAAAATAAAAATTCAGAAAGTGAAAAGAAAGAAGAAAAAAATGAAAATGAAGAAAGAAATAAATTAGAGGAAAATGAAGAAAAAAAAGAAGAAAATTTAGAAGAAAAAAATAATGAAGAAAATAAATTAACGGAAAATGAAGAAAAAAAAGAAGAAAATGTAGAAGAAAAAAAAGAAGAAGAAGAAAAACTTTCTGAAGAAGAAATATTAAAAAGAAAAGAAGAAGAGAAAAAAAAAAGAGAAGAAGAAATTCAAAAAATAAAAGATGATTTACCTAAACTTGAAGAACAATTAAATCAATTAATTTCTGAAGAAAAATATGATGAATGTGATGAATTAAATAAAAAAATAGAAGATTTAAAAAGTAAATTATCTATATTAGAAAAAATAGAAGAAGATCAATAAAAAAAATAAGTCTATTTAAATAAATAAAAATTTAAAATAAGTAATAAATCCCAAATTAAAAAAAAAAATTTATATATATAATATAAAAAAATTATGTACTAAATCAAAAAATTAAAAATCCAAAAACATAAATTTAAAAAAAATCAAATATAAAAAACATTAAAAGCTAAAAATATATTATAAAAAAAAATGGCAACAGAGCTCCAATTTTCAGCAATAAAAGATGAATTGCAAGAAACAGTAGATCAAATAATAAAAAAATATTTAGATGGAAAAACATATGATCAAAAAGACGCACAAAGTTGGTGTAATCAAATATCAGATGAAGTCATAAAGACTTTACATTCTCAACAAAGAGGTTTTAAATTTATTTGTAATGGAACTATTTTCCAAAAAGGAGATGCTTCTCTTCATTTTTCATCTACTTGTTTATGGAATCCTAATACTGATGGTTCTATTACTGTTAAATATGAAAATGATACTATGCATTGTTTTATTTGTTTATTTGGTGTTGCTCCATAAAAAAAATTTTTTGATATTTTTTTTTATTTAATGTTTTTTTTTTTTTTGATATAAAAATTTTTATATCTTAAATTTTTGCTTTTTGAGTTTTTTTTTTTGGGTTTTTTAAATTTTTTTTTTTTGGATTTAAATTTTTTTATATTTTAAATAATTATATTATTTTTAAAAGTTTTAAACTTTTTGAAATCCTTTTTTAAAGTATTTTACTTTTTTAATTTGAGGTAAATAGGTTCTTCATAAACAAATGTATATTATTTTTATCTTGTTTATCCAATTTATATCTTCATCATTAACAAATTTTTCATACTTTTCTTTATATTTATTATTATTTCCTTAAATAATAGTTAAAACATTATTTAGTTTTTTAAAGTCTTAATGCGGGGTTTCAATTTTATATGGTTTTATAATATTTTACATTAAATATTTACCTCTTTATGGACTTTGAAAGTTTAAAACATTTTTGGGTATTTTAATTAAGGAACTTTTTTCCCATAAATAAGTTAATAATATATCTTAAAATTGATTTTTTCTTCTTTTGAAAATTAGTTATATTTGTTTTCTTTATTATTTTTATTTAACTTAATTTCTTAAAATTAAAAATGATAAATCGTGAATAAATTTGATTTAAACCATAAATATTTTTTTCCGAATTTATAACGATTTATTGTGTATTCTTCAAAGAATTAATTCCTAAGGAAATATAATTAGATTTATTTTTTTATTCAACATTCTCATAAATCTAATACTTTTAACTTTATTTATTAAAATATATTCATTTATATAATAACTAAAAAAATTTCAAAAATTTATAAAATTCATAAAAAACGGAAAATGAAATTTAAATCAATTTAAACAAATAAAATTAAAAAAAACAAAATCCAAAATAAAATAAATAATAATTAAAAAATCAAGCTTTAATATATTCACAAAACTCTTCAAAAGTAATTTGATCTCCTTTCTGAGTAGCATTTTTCATAATATGTTTCATTTGAGCATCACTCATATTTTCTCCAATTTCATTACAAATTCTTTTAAAAGTTTCAAAAGTAATAGTTTCATCTTTAGGATTATCAATACATAAATTAAATATAGTTCTTAATCCATTTTCATCATTATAATTAGTTAATCTTTCATTAACATGACTAGAAAATTTATCCCAAGAAACAATTTCATTATCTAAAGATAATTCATCCAATATTTTATATAATTCTGGATTTTGAGTATCAAAATTCATATATTTCATTGCTTCCATTGCATCTTTAATTTTAATAGTTTGATCATTATTAAAATCAAATAAATCAAAAGCTTGTTTTAACTCAGTCATTTCATCATTAGATATAATAATTTTTTTTTCAACAGGAGGAACATAATTTTTTTCTTCATTTGCAAAAATTAAAACAATATAATTTTCTTCTTCAAATATTTGTAAACCAATACCAACTTGAGTATAAAAAGAATCAGTAATAAATGCTCTACCTTTTTTTTTCTTATCAATTTTATTTAATAATAATTTAATTATTTGATTATTAGGATCATCAGCTCCAACATCAGCTAATAAAGAAGGATTTTCAGTTAAATAATAATCTGGTAAAATTCCCTTTAATTCATTTCCTTTTTGATATAATTGATAATCAGGATTTAATGAAAATTTTCTTGCTTGTTCTCTTGCAATATTAGTTAATTCGGTATTTAAATTTAACTTTGGCATTGGCTTCATTTTTTGTAAGACTAATAAATATTTATCTATTTCTCCTAAAAGAGGATCTTTAGATTTTATTCTACTTAATCCTTTTCTATATACTTCTACACTATGAATTATTGATTGAGGGTTTTCTCTAAATTTATTTAAATTATCTATAACGGTCATTTCAAATTTGGTTGTCATTTTTTTTTTGATTTTTAAAAAATTTAAATTTTTTTTTATATGAAAAATAATAGAATTAATATTTTTTAATTTTTAAATATGTGAAATTAATTAAATTAATTATTTCTTTTTTTAATTATGAATATTATAATTAATTTATTAATTATATATTTTTAATTTAATTATTTATTGTATTTATTAGTATTTTTCACCAAAAAAGTAATTTATGTTTAATGGTCTTTTCACACAATCAGTGACACCTTCATGAAATTTATAAATAAATTTACTTTCATTTCTATTTATTTGATTTGATTTTCTTTTTTTTCCTAAACCTATAGAAGAAATAAAATTAGAAAAATTATTAATATAATTTTCTTTTTTATTTTCATCAGATTCAATTTTTTTAGCACTTCCTTTTAAATAATCATCCCTATCTAAATTTTTAAGTGATTTAATTTTTTCATATTGATTTTTTAAAATTAATTTCTGATTTAAAGTTAATTTATCTCTTTTTTGAATATTATCAAATTCTAATAATTTTCCTATATTAGGTTCAAAATTAATTTCTTCATTATCACTATTATTATTGTTTTTAAGAGAAATACCAATTAAAATCATAATATTAACAGCATTATTAATTTTTTCTTTTTCATTTTGTGTCATTAAATCAAAATTAATTTCTTTAAATTTAGGTTGAATCAATCTATAAACATAAGGAATAATTTGAGTAACAATAATATATTTAGATAATCTATTTTTATAACCACATTCAATTAAATTATCTTGTAGAGTTTCAATTATAGAATCATTTATTTTTTTTTGTTGTTTTAATTCAAAAAATAAAGAAGGAAATTCAATTAAATTTCTTTCATATTTAGTAGAAAAATAATAATGATTAATATAATTTCCACTCATACAAGTGTAATTATGTATATCACCTGGAATTGTATTAATTCCTTTTTTACTTAAATAATCTTCATATGAAAATAATTCTGTTAATTCACTTCTTTTCTCAATATCTTCTAAAGAATTTTTATTTTGAATTTTTAAATAATTTGAAAATAAACCTTCAATAATTTTATTATATTCTCCACTTGAATTATATAAATTTCTAATATAATTATATGATAAAGGAATTACATCACCTGAACTATAAATAATTTTATTCCAAATATTAAATAAATTTTCATTGAAATCTTTATTACAAATAAATTTTAATTTATCAATATCTGAAGTAATTTCCATTGTCAAATCAAAATTATCTTTATTAAAAGAAATAAATTGTAATGCATTTAAACATGCTCTAATATCATATTTTGTTAAATCACAAATTGATTTTATAACTGAACGATCAATAGGAAGTTTTTCTTTTTTAGAAACAAATACCATTTTATCAAAAACTTTTTTTTCATCTGCTTTTTTAATATTAATAACAAAAGCTTCTTTTCTCAATAAAATTAATTGTTTTGCATATAAATCATTACAAATACAAATAATTGGTCTTTTAATTGAATAATTTTTCTGTTTATTTTTTTTAGTTTTAACATTATTATTTTCATAAGTATCATCTTCATTTTTTTCTTTATCTTCAAAAGATAAATCATCATCAGAAAAATTATTTTCTTTATTATCATTTTTTCTTTTATTAAATTTAATAAAATTAATATTATTCCCATAATTAATATTTTTATCTAAATCACTTAAAACTTCTTTTTTATTTCTTCCTAAAATTCCTTTATTCAATCTCCCATTTTTAATAAAATCAATAATACTTTTAATAGAATTTTTTCCTTGATAATCAGAACTAATTCCATCAATTTCATCTAAAATTAAGCAAGTTGGTTTAGGTTTATTTTTATTAACATTTAAATTATGCATTAAAGTAGTATCATAAATTCTAGTAATTAATTTATCTGCAGTTCTTTCATCAGAAGAATTAATAATAATTGGTTCATAACCACATTGGCGGGAAATTATATTTGCCATTGTTGTTTTTCCTATTCCAGGAGGACCACTTATTAATATTATTTTATGCTTTGATTGTACATATTCTACTTCATAATATTCTATTTGATTTATATTATTTTTTTCATTTAAATTTTGTGAATTTGAATTTACTATTTTTTTACTTTTATTTAAGTAATTTTTATTCTGATTATTTATATTTTGGATTATTGGAATTTTTGGTATTGTAAATTTCCTATTAAAAACTATTTCATCCCAACTTTTCATCCAAGTTAATATTTCTCTATTTGTTTTTTCTTCCGTTAATAAATCTGAATAAGTTTTTGGTTTATATTTATCAGTAAATAATAAGGTTTTTAATTCATTTGACATTTTTTTTTTGCTTATTTTAAAAGAATTATTTTAATGTAATAACCAGAACATAACATTTTAATAAAAAAATATATAAAATGATAAATAATGTTAAAATATTTATTTAATTATTAAATTTCATATTTTTTTATTTATGTAAACACCTTTTGGATTATTTTATTTTTCATTTTTAGTTGATTTATTTTCATTTTCTTTTTCAATAATATAAATATTTTCAACAAATAATAAATGAGCTTCATTTGGCTTTATTTCTTCACATTTTGGTTCATTTAAAGAATCATCATATAAATTTAATTCTTGAATTATTTGAGATATACTGAAGATATTTTCTATTTGATTTAAAAAAACAAACTGAGTATAAAAAAATTCCAATAATTTTTTCGAATTGGTCATATGAATATAATTGATTTAAATTAATTTAATTTTTATATTCCAATTTATTTGATTAAATATTTGATCCTTTTTTATACGAATTTATTATAAATAAAATAATAATTTAAATTTAATTAAATATGTTTACACTCAAATATAAAAACAGTTGTTTTAAATATTTAAGTATAAAATATATAATATATTATTATTTAATAGTTGAAATTGTCATTAGTATTATTATAAATAATAAATGTTCTTCATATATTTGATTATCTTTTAAAATGTAATAGTTGAATTATATATTGTTTATCTCATATATTATTTCATCATATTAAAAAAATAATTAATTTCAATAAATTAAGGACTTCCACATTAAAATCTTAATTATTTTTTATAAGAATTAATACATAAAAATGATGAAGATTAATTAATTATAAGATTATCTAAAATTCAATCATCATAAAATTAAGGGAATTAATAAATGACATTTCATACTCAAATAATAAATTTTTTTTAAATAAAAAAACTTAAATGAAAATAAAAAAAATTTTTTTCAACTAATAATTAATTTTCTAATATACCATTACAAATAAAATTAACAACAACATCAACAACACCATCATCTCTTAAAATACGTCTATGTCCCAATCCTTTAGTTTGATGAAAACAAGGAAATTCCTTATCACCAATATGATATTTTTGATATTTTTCATTAACATGTTTACTAACATTAACAGCCCAATTAAAATCAATTTCTTTATCATTTTCATCATGAACAATTAAAATAGGATAAATAAAATTTTCAATTGTTTCACTAACAACAAAAAAATGAACATCAAGTCCAAGTTTTTCAGAATTTTTATTAATAAATAAATTAATAGTATTTTCATCTAATCCAACCATATTTCCAAAATGAATAATATAATCAGTAAATTTATCAGGAACACCAATTCCAATAAAACCTTTAATTTTTTTTCTAGTTTTTTCATCTGAAAGATAATAATTCATACAAGTAGCTCCATTACCTAAAGAATGAACTAATAAAACAACAGGATAATCAATATAATTTAATATACAATTTAAAGAATAACCAAAAACATGACAACCTGTTTCTTCTCCTTTTGTATTTCCATGTAATGGAAAATCAGGACAAAGAACTTTAAAACCTTCTTGTGTTAATTTTGGTATAAATTTAAAAAAATTTGTTCCTCTACCTTCCCATCCATGAACACATAATATTGAAAAATTCCTTTTTGGAGCATTTTCTTCTGGAGTAAATTCTAACACATTTATTTCTTCTGGTAAATTTGGAATACGTGTTAATTTCATATCTTTTCTATTTTTGTTATTTTCTTCAAATTTTAACATTCTTTCTTTATAACCTTCTGTTGGAATTTTTAATACATTATGTTTTGTGTTTTTTTCAAAATCTGATTCATATTCTTGTTGTTTTATCATTCTAGGAGTGTAAAATAAATCATTAATATTCGATGCCACATAATCTGGGAATATTTTACAGAGTATTGCGTTTTTATAATAGAAATAATTATAGGAAAGGGATTTCAACATATTTTTTGTTGAAAATGTTTTAAATAAAATTTTTAATTAATTTAGAGTTATATAGTAAACAATTATATTTTAGTTATTTTATATTTTTGAATTTAGAAAA
Organism: Isotricha intestinalis; assembly: GCA_023807065.1. Taxonomy (NCBI): domain Eukaryota; phylum Ciliophora; class Litostomatea; order Vestibuliferida; family Isotrichidae; genus Isotricha; species Isotricha intestinalis. The sequence continues at coordinate 75,862 of JAJJLU010000008.1, forward strand.
CAATTAAACTTTTTTTATGTTGGATTTTTTATTCCGAAAAAACAGTTGAATGATTTTAAAGATTGTAATGTTAAAGGTTTTTACAATACATTTTAGGGACCTTCATTATTGAATAAGATTTGAACGATTCAATTTTAATCGAATTATTTTATGATGTCAAAACAAAAATAGTTGTTTTTATTGAGATAAATTATGAATAATTATTATTTTTTACGTCAATATTTCATAATTAATTTTTATTTAATTTCTGTTTTTTTTATTTTTAATAAATAATGAAAAAGAGAATTTTATATTTTTCCTTTTTTAATCTTTATAAAAAAGATTATAATAAACAAATAATTGAATTCATAAATTAATACAATAAATTAATTTTTTGTAAGGTTTTAATAATATTTTTTCAAATATTTAATTCAAATAATTTGTGTTAAAAATTAAAACATTAAACCAAATTTATAAAATAATTTAAAAAAAGGGAAACGAGAAATATTGAACTAAAAAAAGATAAATGAGATTAGAGTAATCACTAAAAAATGAGAATATCAATGAAAAAAATTATTTTATTATTTCATTAATGAATGTTAGATAAAATGAAATTCAATATTCAAATGATGATAATTTTGAGGAAAATAGATTTAAAGCAGGTGAAAATATTATACTTTTAATTATGAATATATTAAATTTTCAGATTATTAATACATAATTAAAAAGTTAATAGACATTTTTATATTGTTTAATCCTTTACGAATTTTTATTTTAATTTAATCTTGTTTAAAATAAAAATATTGGGGATTGGGGATTGGG